>BJBW01012665.1:2487-34264 GCA_004320125.1 Scolopax mira | reverse complement strand
TTCTGGCACTGCACCATACTCTTCTATAGGAAGCTGGATGATTCCATCCTCAACTGCTACTGGACCTTGAGTGCTTCTAGCGTTAAGACTTTAGAGATGGTTGGTCTCTAAAGAAAGAATTTCAATACATATTGAGAGGAACTAAGGAAAACAACCCCTGTCATCTCATTTAGAATGCTCAGAATCTCTGTTGCAATGCAGTTTCACAACAGGAACAGGCCTTGGTTCAAACTCACCTTCTCTTTCCTCATCTGGGCCGAGCAGCATACTGCCTGACCAACGTCAGCAAGGCTGCCTCTTCCCTGAGCATCTGCAGCAAGCAAATTGAGAAGATACAGCCTGATGACTCTGCTCACTTCCTCACTACCTGGGGTGTCAGCGAATTGTCAGACCTTGATTCACAATAGCAAGCAGCTGGAGCAGCATCTAATTCTGTGAACCAAGGCTGATGGGAGGAGAAAGGCGAAGCCAGTGGTTAAATGGTTCCTAGAATATCTAGATGGTTCTAGATAGTTAGAAGTTCCTAAATGGTTCTAGAAGGCCTTTAGAAGGCCTTCTTCTATAGGCTTCCTAGCCTTTAGAAGACCCAGTGTAGACTAACCTCTGCCACAAGCTATCTGAAGCAAATTTCCAATTGATTTGAAGATGACACAAACATTTGAGCATCACTTAAGCTCTCTCTGAGCCCACTCCAGCCTTCTGACCAGGCTGTTTTAGGAAAGCAGCTCCTCTACTTCCCTTCACCTCCAGAAGGTGATTGACCCCATCCTCCAGAAGCATGTTTTTCTCCAACAGGCATTCAGGGAGTCACAGGCAATTAGCTAACAACTTAAGGTTGTCAAGCGTATTTCCTAATGTTAAATGACATTGTCCTGTGCCATTGATCATATTGCCAGGTACAGATATGGCTGTAATGGACACCGTGTGGATAAATGGCAAAACGTCAATAATTTTACCTTCCACTGTGACGGAAGTGAAAGAATCCTTCTCTGACTTCTGTAGACCATGGAAAAGAATACTGAAAAAAGTCACTTACAGTTCTTTATATTCATTTATGACCTTGGAAATACTGATTTCTTCTTGTCTCCAAGTCACATTCATGTCTCCAAGACATTCAAGATGTGAGTCTACTTTCTTAACGAAACTAATTAATGAAAGCTTGCACCAAACAGCAGCAGGCTGAGTCTAGGTCGTCTTCTTCTCTCTTGAGATTAAACATCCTTCCGGTGATTTGCATACTGACTACCGTCTATTTCTTGTGGCAGATGTCAATCTAAACCACTTTGACACCACAAAGACATTTTAGACTAGGGACACAAAGTTACAATGTCGTATTTTTTGACTAATCTTGAACGATCATTTAAGACCAAACCTGCTAATCCTAGGTCTCTGAATAATGGTATCTTGTATCGAAGAGGTGCATTTAGAGCAATTCAATAGCACTAGGTCAAGGAAAAGCATCCCCAGAATGAAGCTCTCCTTTTCTTGAAAATGATCAAGACATTTTCTTACCTATAGCCAATTTCTAACCAGCAGAAGAATGTTGGATCTCCTTTCCTTCCAATTTTTTTCCTCCTTCCTTCCCCTCAACATCTCTCCAAAAGCACAACAGAAAGCATTAGACAAAGTGAAATGACAAAGATAACATCTAGAATTTTCTCACCTTTTTGCAGATTCCTTGGAATTTCAGTGACTAATTGGGAGCAGCCGGCTGGTGTGGGTCCTCTGGGTACAATTGTCAGCTGAGTTCTGTGACATAGGGTCCAGAGAAAATCCTTGTGTCGTAATGTAGCACTGGGCTAGTTGGACACTGTTTAAAAAGCCATGGTCTTTTCAACGTGACATCCGACAGCCAGCCAATCACTCTCTTGGGGAAATAGCGTGGTTAGATTAGAACCACTTCCCCCTTCCTTCTTTCTACAGAACCTATCACTGTCATGTTTCTACTTCTGCCTTCTTCAGCCAGTCTGACAATACAAAGAAAACAAGAACCGACTGTGCAAAATTATACCTTGCCCCTTGAACCGATGCTTTGTTTCCTGCTCCTGTCCCTGAGCTCCTCTGATTTCACAGACCTTGAAGAAGATGCTTTACGGCTGCTGAGGGTCACACAGATTAAGAAATGGTCTTCCATAATGCCTGCTGACAGTTTCACAACATCCTGCAGCACAACTTCTCATTCCCCAAGAGCCTGTTGTCCCTGCTAAACTGGCCTGAACATCCCCATCACCACTGAGTGGCCTCTTCTGACCCACAGACTCTCCAACTGCAAGTTACCATCCTTCTTAGTCCCTACTGCTTCACACAACCTTTCCTGGAGGAGAGTCTGCCCAACCTCCATAGCCTTACCCCACACCTCAGAAGCTACAACTGCCCAATCTCTGCTTGTGCTGCCTTTGATACCCATTGCCTGCTTCTGATGTCAGGACATCAGAACACAACTTTCAAGGCAACTTCACACCCCACAGTATCATCACCTGCCACTTCACACTGTCTTTCAGCACAGTCCTTCACCACGCTTCCCATTTCACAAGATCCCTCCAGACAGCCTCCAGTCTCATGCCTCCTATTTCCAGTTTCACAATCTCCCCTCCCCAAACAGCACCTCAGCCCCATCACACCTCTTCACCACCTCACCTCTTTGTCAAGACAGCCCCTTGCCAGCATTCGCACCTCACTCATCTTCTCACCATGCACAGTCCTTCTATGTGTATGAGCTACCACCACCACAGTGTCCAGATCCACCTGCCAAAGTAAGTGGAGTGAAAATGGAGAAAACACATTTCTTTTCTTTCCTGGAAGCAAGCACGTCTTTAGAGGGAACTATTTTGCAACAGGAGATACCAGTGACTGTTATTTTGGGCTTGTGCATTAGGACACTTTTGCTAGTCCATTGGGCTAGGGAAACAAAAGGACATGAGTATGACGCTGGCCAAATTGCTGCCATGTGTGTCAGTGGGTACCAAAACTGGCAGATCTGTCCCAAATGAGCTGAGCAGGCGAGATGCCCGGTGGTTCATCTCTAGCTGCTTCTGTCATTTTTTGTTCCTCTTCCTTTCCCAAAGATTGTAAGACTGTTTTTACTTTCTTACCCAATACTCTGTTTCCTATAGTGACTACTCTTAACCGTTATTAGCCTGGCCAGGACTTCAGGCTCCAGGACTATTTTCATCCAGAGCAGTATTTAACCTCCTCGTTAATTTGGGGATTTTCATGTGCACTGCATAGATCATTGGGATTCCATGTCAGGAGATGGTTAGATTGCCTTGGTTGTTATTGGACCATTCCAAATTTCAAGAAATGTCAACAAAGTAACAGGTAGTGGATGAAATTACTTGTTTATAGACACCCATAAGTAAGAAGCTAAAAGTACACAGTAAACTTCAGAACAGTGATGAGTCTGAGATGAACTGATCCATGAATTGGCATATCCATTCACTTTATTGTGTTTCATTTCATAGATTCTTCTTTGGCTGCAGAATTTTAAAGTTAAGAAACATGAAGCTCGTCTTGACAGCCAGAATGCATAGGATCAGGATGGGTTTTGTTGGAAGGCACCTTTAAAGACCATTGAGTTCCAATGGTGGCAGGGTGGCAGGGACACCTCCCACCAAACCAGGTTGCTCCAAGCCCCATCCAACTTGGCCTTAAACCCCTCCAGGGATGGGGCAGCCACAGCTTCTCTGGGCAACCTGGGCCCAGTGTCTCACCACACTCATCATTTCTTCCATGTGTCCAATATAATTTCTTCCTTTGTCCAATCTAGATTTCTTCTTTCTCAGTTTAAAACCAGTGCCCCTTGTCTTGTCTTGTCACTATAGGCCTTGTTGAAGAGCCTTTCTCTATACATTGCCCCTATATACATTGAAAGGCCACAAGATGTTCTTGAGGAGCCTTCTCTTCTTAGCCTTCTTCATAAGAGAGATGTTCCAGCCTTTGGATCATTTTGGGGGTTTTCCTCTGGACTCGCAGGTCTGGACAGGTCTATGTTTGTCTCATACTGAGGACTCCGGAGCTGGACACACTACTCCAGATGGGGTCGCACAGACAGGGAGAATGACCTCCCTCAACCTGCTGGTCTCGCTTCTTTTTATGGAGCCCAGAATACAATTGACTTTCTGGGTTGCAAGACCACATTGTTGACTTACGTTGAATTTTTCATCCACCAGTATCCCCAAGTCCTTTCCTGCAGAGCTGCTCTCAATACCTCGTCCCCCAGATGGTATTGATAGTGGGAATTGGCCTCACCCAGGTGCATGACCCTGTACTTGGCATTGCTGAACTTCATGAGATTCTCATGGGCCTGTTAAGATCATTCAGATGGCATCCCTTCCCTCAAGTGTATCAGCTGCACATCAGCTTGGTGTCATCTGCAAACTCACTGAGGGTGCACTCGATCCCACTGTCTATATCAATGATGAAGATATAAAATAGTATTCGTCCCATTATGGACTGTTGAGAGACACCACTCATTGCTGGTTTCTACTCAGAGATCAAGCTATTGACTGTAACTCTTTGGATGCAACTTTTGTTCAAATTCTAGATGTTTGTTTTAGACCTAACCCAATCCTAAAATCAGGTCTGAGGTAGATCAGGTGAGTTGATTTCTGGAGAGATCTATTTCTTTCCATAGGAGAGCCCAGAGTGACAAAGACTCAACTCAGCTGACTTACGTAGGCATAAAAGAGCTGACTTCCTCCCTCGGTTTCCCCATTTGTAAAAGAAGGAATTTTTTTACTTACTCTGCAATTCACCGACCTTTGCAAGAACGTGCAAGTTCTTGCAAGAAGCTTTATTCACTGGATTGCCAGTGATGAAATTTCATGCAAAATAGGACTTGAAGGGTCATCAAAAAGTAACCCAAACCATCTGCTGTCTCTTTGAAAACTTGAGCATAGCCACTACTGAGAGAAGCGTGCTTAAAAACTACTGTGACAGGTAACACTTAACATCCACAGAGCATGGCATCTCTTTCAGTACTAGAAATCTCTCTAACTCTTTTAAAATGAATATTTGGTGTTTATGTGTTTTCTTTTTTGGAATACACAAAGATGTGAAGTACCTGTTTTATTACTCACAATGCTATAATGACAAAGCAGTGGGTCTAACGGGCCTCTACACATGGGAGAACCCTAAAGCATGGCTTTCCCCAGAGAAGCTGTGGATGCTCCATCCCTGGAGGGGTTCAAGGCCAGGTTGGACAGGGCTTTGAGCACACTGGTCTCATGGGAGATGTCCCTGTCCATGGCAGGGGCTTGGAACTCAATGATCTTTAAAGTCCCTTCCAACTTGAACCATTCTGCGATGTTTCTATGACTCTGGAAAGGTTTAACTGGACTAGTTTGCTGCACAATGTTATCTGGTTATTTCTACTGGAGACTAATACCATTATCAAGGATTGATGGCTATTTCTTTAATATATCTTTGCTTGAAGTTTTCGTTGAGGACAGAATCAATTTCTCCTCCTTTAGCCCTTCCCTTCATGCCTTACTCTCATTAAGCCTCCGCACCTCCCTCCTCCCGCCCCAAGAGTCCTTCAGGTGGGAGATTTCCTTGGAGATGGTTACAGAGTGCTACTTAAACAGTTTTCTTGTCAGCCTTCTTTCTTCTGCCAGGTTGGGAATGCATCCTTCGGTGCACACAGGCCAGGCCAGGCTATCCAGACAGCCCATCAAGGCACTTCTCACATAGGCAGGAGAGGGATCCAGAAAAACAAGAAATTAAATTGGATGGGATTATATAGTAAAAGTCACCTCCTAAGCAAATGTTGGAAGCTTTCCAGAAGCCATTCTATATTCTTTAAAGGCTCTGTGCTCTAACACATTCTTACCAGGGAAGGCAGGTGTTGAGGAGTTAAAATTATACACCCCTACTCAAAAAATTAGATCTCCAAGCACAGAGGAGGTAAGTTTTCCGGGCTCTCTAGATTATTTTCTTTTTTTTTTGTTTCCTTTCTTCTTTTCTTTTTCTGATTTCCTTTCCTCTTTTCCTTCCCTTCTTCTTTAACAAATGTGAAAATACGACAAGAAATTTTCACTAAATTTGTCAACTGTCTGTGTCTGGAACCACACACAGAGCTAGTTCTGTAGTCACAGATGAAGTTATTTTATTATTTTGTTTCCCGTTAACCCCCTGAGATTTTAAGGAAGAATGCTTGCAATAAGGAGATGGTGCAATTCTCATCCTTTTGAAATGGTAGCAGTCCACGTTGGTTTAATGTTATTTTGTAATTGATTGCAGTATATCATATACCTCTAGTCTCTCCCTGAAAATATATTTGTAGAAGAGACATAACTTGTGGGAATCCTCTACTGAAGTAGTTGTTCTAGTCATCCTCTTAGGGACAACAGAAAGAAATAGGCCCCTCCAGCATGTAATTCATCACATCTTTAAGTAGACACCTTAGGCTGGTCATGAATTGCCCTACAGGAGGCAGAGAAGTTGTTCAGCCTGTAGAAGAGAAGGCTCCGGGAAGACCTTAGACACCCTTCCAGTCCCTAATGGGGCTCCAGGAAAGCTGGAGAGGGACTTTTTGCAAGGGCACGTAGTGGTAGGACAAAGGGTAGAGGCTTCAAACTGGAAGAGGCCATAATTAGATGAAATCTCAGGAAGTTTTTCATGCCGAGGATGGTGAGACACTGGCCCAGGTTGCCCCGAAAAGCTGGGCTGCCCCATCCCTGGAGGGGTTCAAGGCCAGGTTGGTGGGGGCTTGGAGCAACTTGGTCTAGTCAGGGGGGCCCTGCCATGGGGTAGAATGAGGTGATCTTTAAGGTCTTTAAGACTACAGTTGGACCCAGTGATCTCAGAGGTCCTTTCCAACCATGAAGATTCTGTGAATCTGTTCCTTCCAGTCTGAACAATTCTATGTTTTGATGATTATTTTTTTTTAAGATATATCAGAAAATTAATTATCCATGTAAATTTTACCCCGCTTCTTGAATATCTTTTACCTACTGGTGGTACAGCTGTAAGCACAGTAAAAGTCCCTAACTTTCCCCACTTCCTCTCTAGGCTTTACTTTGTGGGTTTGAGAGCAATTTTGGTTTTTTCTCCATTTCACTGCTTCCTGCAGATGTTTAATCAGTTTTTGCCTGCACAAGACTTTCTGATTTTGCTGTAATTTTAAATAGGTACTAGATAACATGAAGTAACTGAAAGGTTTCACAGATCTGCTGGGATCACCTGGATCACAAGCAGCAAACAGGGAGCTGCTTGTGTTGTCATTGGGCAGGACTTGCAGTGGTGATTTTTAACTTCCAGCAGTCAACTGTGAATGTTTTGGTACTGGGATGAATCCCATACAGCTGATATTTTGTTTCTAAGAGGTACCTATTTTTGGTTAAACTCTGTAAGAGTTTAATCTAGTGGTTTCCAGGCTTCTTTGACCAAAGCAACTCTGGTCTCTGGGTGCATAATGACAAATTGATAATGTTAAGGCCACTAAGGTGTGGATTATTTATTTATTAGTGTTGTGTACTGCTCTGGGGGCTACAGCTGGAACAGCCCAAACCAAAGAAGGCCCACATTCACATTGGAATGTGACCATGTCTGAAAAGAGAAAGTGTAGAGGCGTAGAAATGCCTAGAAATAAGGAGTTCAGACACAGCATACCCGAAAGACAGGCATGGCATTATGGAAAGCTCTGCTTTCAGGGGACAAAAAGTTCTGTGAAGTTAACTTTACCCTGGTGATGTTAATTTACTTATGCTCCTCTTAATGGAAAAAGAAAGGGTTCTGTAAAGGATCTTAGTTTAGCTGTTCTGCCAATAGAGAGATTTTGACCACCAGCCTGATAGGCTTCACTAAACAGAAATTAACTCTCGAGAATATCCCCCAGAGCGTATCACAAATCAGTATAAACTAAAATTCATATGATGCTGCAACAAAAGATCTGAAATGATGATCCTTTCATCCTTCCTTCCTCTCAAAGGAACGTTGCTGAGATCTAGAGAAAGTTAAATATTCAAGTAAGTCATATGTGAAATTGTTTGCCATTTTCACCATGATAGATAATTTTCCCAGCACTCCTTGTTCAGCCCATGAAGCTGCAAATTTATGTTTCAAAATGTATATACAGATTCTTTTTTTCTCTGGGAGTGGTTTCACTTGATTTTGTCTGAACAACAATTCAAAGATCATTTTTAGTTGTAAAATAATTCAGCATTTCAAGGAATACTTCCAAATGTTTTTAAAGTCGCTGCTTTTACAAAGGTTGTTATCACGGACTTGGTCTACACTGAGGAGAAATGTGCTTTTAAGCATCTGTAGCTTTGAGGTGGAAGCTCTGGCTTTGTTCTTGTTACACCAGCCATAGATCCAGTCCTTCCAAATCCTGGAGGACCAGGATGGAGGGACGTATCATAGTGAGGTAACAGCCATGGCTGAAGTTTCATGCAAGGAGAACTAAAAACCTCAGGGGTGGAAGAAAAAAAAAAACCAAGAAAACCACTTTGTAAGCTTAAAACTAATCCTGTACATTTCTTAGTCGGTATGCACTTCTGATAAAAATGCATTACTTATCATGAAAAAACCCTCATGAATCACTTGTCTTTATTTTTCCATGTGCCTAGGTTTGTACATTGCATCCCACCCAACTGGTTGACATGGAGAATGCAAGCAATGTGAAGGAATTCATTCTTCTGGGCCTCTCGGAGAATCAAGGGGTGCAGAAAATATTTTTTGTGATGTTTCTGTTCTTCTATATTATTATTTTGGCAGGAAATCTGCTCATTGCTATCACTGTAATTAGCAGTCAAAGTCTGAACTCCCCCATGTATTTCTTCCTCTGCTACCTGTCCTTTGTAGATATCTGTTACTCTTCTGTCACAGCTCCCAAAATGATTGCTGACTTCCTTGTTGAAAATAAAGCCATCTCCTTTGTGGGTTGCATAGCTCAGCTGTTTGGGGTGCATTTCTTCGGCTGCACGGAGATCTTCATCCTCACGGTGATGGCCTACGATCGCTACATTGCCATCTGCAGACCTCTCCACTACACCACCATCATGACCAGGCGTGTGTGTGGACAGATGGTCATCAGCTCATGGGTAGGAGGCTTCCTGCACTCCATAGTGCAGACTCTTCTAACCACTCCACTCCCTTTCTGTGGCCCTAACAAAATTGACCACTACTTCTGTGATGTCCACCCACTACTACAACTGGCCTGTACCAACACCTACGCTGTGGGTGTCATCGTCGTGGCCAACAGCGGAATGATAACTCTGAGCTGTTTCTTCATCCTGGTCATGTCCTACATTGTCATCTTGCTCTCCTTGAAAAGTCAAACATCAGAAGGGCGGTACAAGGCCCTCTCCACCTGTGGGTCCCACATCACCGTGGTGATTCTCTTCTTCGGGCCATGCACCTTCATCTACATCCGTCCATCCAGCCATCTGTCGGAGGACAAGAGCGTGGCAGTGTTTTACACTGTCATCACCCCCATGCTGAACCCACTCATCTACACACTAAGAAATGGGGAGGTGAAGAGTGCCATGAGAAAACTGTGGAGTGGAAAAGTGGGAAGTGGAAAGGGAAAATAGAGCTACGGTAACGTTTATGGTCGTAGAAAATCAAGCATGGGATCTTTTTTTGTGAAAACTCCCCCAGAACTGCCTTTCAAAGAAGAGCTTGCTGTTAGTTCCTGTTAATTCCTGCTGTAATTAGGAAGACACCAAAGGTTCATTTTTTGATTTGAAAGATTTTGTGAACTCTGTGACAAGCAGGCATTCCCTTTCTTGTTCTCTTGTCAACTAGCGCAAGGTCAGAGCTCTTGAGCACTAACTGAAACACTAGTGTTTAAATAAATACTATGAAAAGTACTGAAAATGTTGTCTAGGTAGAGCATCCCATTACTCAGGAATAAACTTTCCGTGGAACTCCATCTGCTCTGTGATCCATTCAGATGGGAAATAGAGGACTATGGTTGCCTGCTGCTGGAAATAGAGGTCCCTTTCTGCTTGCAGAAATGACCCCATTGTGGTATCTTGAAGCCATGGGTTAGCAAATAAAAACCTGATATTGGGTGCTAGTTGTGTCATTTTCTGATGCAGGTGCCAGGAAGGGAAGCTTCTCCCCTTTCCCTGCCAGCACAACAAATCTGTTCCGCAGTGGTCAAAGTCAGGTTGAATGGAGCTTTGAGCAACCTGATCTAGTGAAAGGTGTCCCTGTCCATGACAAGGGGGCTTGGGCTAGATAATCTTCAAAGGCCGGACGGTTTGGGCCAGATGACCTTCCTTCCAGCCCAAACTGTTCTATAATTCTATCTTCTGCTATCACTGATGCCATCCTCCCAGCCATCCCCTCTATGCCTCAGCTCTGACTCAGGTGTTTTATTTTAATGTTTAGACTAATAAACAATCATAGATCTAATGAAAGGCACCTTGCTGAAGTTAAGTAATGAAGGAGTCACCAAAGAGGGGATTTGGAGGCACAGTTTCATGTGTCAATGGCAAAAAAAATAATCATTCAGGAATTATTCCAGTATGCAAGGCAACTCCTAGCCCAACAGAGCACATTTACACACCCACACAAGGGAAGAAGGGGAGACCTTATTGCTCTCCACAACTCCCTGAAAGGAGGGTGTAGGGAAGGTGGGGTCCCTTGAAAGTGCCTTCCAACCTAGACAATTCTATGATTCTAAGAAGCACATTTTCCATGGGAACAGCTGGTACACCCACTATTGCAGGAGGGAAGAGAAGAAACATGAGGATGAAAGACCAAACCCAGTCAAAGCTGTCAAGGGTAACAAGCCACAGCAGCTCAGGGTCTCCACCTGAGGAGACAAGAGGCCCTAGTCCCTACCTTGCCCACAGAAAACCACCAGATCAGCTGAGTGAGGAAGGAAAAAAACTGCTTGGTGGCATTTGAAAGTAAATTAAGTACTTTTATTTCCTCACTTACATTCCCTATAAACACCCACACCTGTGTTACACCTCAACATGACTTAAGTAGGATTCAAGGTTACAAGGTGTTCCCAGCCCAAGCTAGGGCTTATAGCTTTATATATATATATATATATATATATATACACACACAAAATCATACATATATATATTAAAAATAGATTTTTTTTTTTATACTTTGGGGCTGACCACCTGTCGATTGGTGGTTTTTTTTCTGGATGTCTCACTTCTGGGTGCTGCTGGGCAAATATTCCACCACAGCTTATGGAAAGTGTTACTGAAAACCACATCAGGCTCCTCTACACTTCAGTAAGAATTCTTAGAAGTCAATACCTGGCCTAAAGAGTTGCTTCTGTGTTTGCATTGTCTCAGTAAAAATACCCAGTAAGCAGTGAGGACTAACCACAAACCTTTCTAAATTTTTTCACGTAACCTACAGGCTTACTTCTTGTTTCAAATTTGTGCAGCAGTTGCGATATTTCCTTTGTGTGCTGTCAACATGCAATGGTAAGACCAAGTAATAACAAATAAGAACACATATGAGAAATATTAGCTTAGGACAGAAAGCAGAATTTTTTATAAATGTCTTGTGTTAGAGACATCTTTACTTCAAGGACATTTGATTGCAAAGGGAAGGTGAATATAAATCTTGCAAATGGCCAGGTGTGATGTTTATTTCAACCAGAAATTCTTCTGGAAGAAATACACATTCAATAAAGTCTATTTATCTGGACAGCATTAAAAAGCCAGCCAGCAAACAAACAAGTAAGCAAACCCACATGCAATGTGAGAGTCTGGATGACCACACTCCAACATGATTCTCCAGAGACTACCCCAAGAGCCATCCAAAGGACAATTTTTAGCTCCTTGTCCACTGATGATTTCTGACAAAACATCTTATGCCTCCGGGATCTCATTACTCCTGAGTCTTGTGCTTCTGCTGTGTGATTTACTTTAAATATTTCTGCTACGATTTCCCCAGCTCGTGAGAGATAGTTGTTCATGTGGGTGCTCTTGGAGTTTGCTTTTCACAGAATGAGAAATGCAGATGGAAAGTTGGGCTGTTCTTTCCTGTAGGTTTCAAAATTGGCAGAGATGTGGGCTGCTTTCACAACATCTAAGCAGCTGAGACCTTCTGATAAAGGCACCTAAAGTGGTCGGAGGAGACGATCAGAGGAGGAGCAGCAAGTGAACTCAAATATGAACTGTGTAAGTTTTCTGATGTAGTTCCTTTATTTTGTTCAACAGTGACTGAAATCCTACCTTTAAAAATAGTAATTTCCAGAGAGTGACTTTTGTGAGGTCCATTTCAAGAATTATATATTAAAAAAAAAATCAAGTACAGATCTTTCAGCCTTTGTTTCAGTTGGTGTCTTACGTGTTTGGATTTTTTCCCCAGTTATATGCAATTTCTAGAAGGATCTGTCAAAAGGACATTGTGTCCTCTCAGTGTTACAGACAGGACTCAAGAGCTGACGACAGAACTTCCTATGTCCTCAGACTCACAATGTCTGAGCTGCAAATGTCAGGCAACTCTGGTCAGGACACACACACTCTGGTCTTCCCCATGGTGCTTCCCCTCTGCTGATGGAGATAGGAATAGAGACAAGGATGGAGACAGGGGTGGAGATAAGGATGGAGATAGGGATGGAGACACTAAAGAGACTTTCCTCTGCTGGGGAAGAAGAGAGGCAGAGAGAAGAACACATTGTCAGATAGAATTCAGACCCCCAAGGGCTGGCTGATATCACAAACAAGGTTGTTTCACCTTTGCTACCCCCATCTTCATGGATAAATTGAACACTAGTGATACGTGTGTGCTCCATGGGAACGCTGCAAGTGAATTCACGGGTGTTGGTGTGCAAAGGAGGAAACATGAGTGGTGCATTCATTACCTCACTGTTACCACAGGTGTGTTTGTGAGGTGTTCCACACTATATCCAGCACCTCAGTGAGGTGTACAAACCCCTGCTAACGCATCATTTTAATGCAAATTAGCTCCAGATTAGGTCATTCATGTACTGTAAGAAAGGTGGTCCAAGAAAGCACTGGCAAGCTCTTTCTGCCGCTGCACTTAATCAAGTCTATCACAGTGGGAGAGATAATAAGGAGTAGGTCTGCTGCATTCCTTTAGAGGACTGAAAAGGAAAGTACAATTGCTGCTCGCACAGGGACCTTCCTCAGGCCATGACCAAAGTGTTGAGACTTGAATTATAGTGGCACTATCTGTTTTGGTCAACTTTTACTTCCAAATCAATCTTAAAAAGTAAAAGTGGAGGGGCCTGGTAATTAGGCAAAGTTTGTAAAAGGCAAAGGCAAGAACTAGGATTCCTGAGGGTACTATTTCTACTACCTTCCTTAAATAAATAATCTGCACTTGTGATTATCTATGCCAATAATACATTCTGATCTGGATATTCCCTGTTATTTCTTGAGGGAAGCATTGATTTGACATGGAAATTGTCCCAAAAAGTCAGCAAAGGAAAGATGTTTAATATTTAACATACCAGTGGTCAGAATGTATGTGTACTGATAATGTCCCACGTCTAATGCCACAGCTGGTGTCTCTTTTCTCTGCTTCAGGTCCTCTCTACATGGTGTCTATGGGGAACAAATCTAATGTGACGGAGTTCATCCTCCATGGACTGACACAAGATAAGACAGTAGCAAAAGTGTTCTTCTCATTGTTCTTACTCTTCTACGCCACTATTGTTCTTGGAAACCTGCTTATCATCGTTACTATAAAGACAAGTGGACAGCTGAACTCTCCCATGTACTTCTTCCTAAGCTCCTTGTCCTTTTTAGACATCACTTACTCTACTGTCACAGCTCCCAAACTCATTTATGACCTCCTTGTTGAGAAGAAGACCATCTCTTTTGCAGGCTGCATAGTTCAACTCTTTGCAGGCCATTTCTTCGGGTGTGCCGAGATCTTCCTTCTCACAGTGATGGCCTATGATCGTTGTATTGCTATATGCAAGCCACTTCATTACACAAATATCGTGAACAAGCACGTCTGTGCCTGGTTGGTGGCAGTTTCTTGGGTAGGAGGCTTCGTGCACTCCATGGTGCAGACCCTGCTGGTCATTCAGCTGCCATTATGTGGGCCCAATGAGATTGACCACTATTTCTGTGATATTCATCCTTTACTGAGGCTGGCCTGCACTGACACCTACATCGTTGGTATCACTGTAGCTGCTAATAGTGGTGTGATTTCCCTGAGCTGTTTTGTTGTTCTTGTTGTGTCCTATGCTGTTATTTTGGTTTCTTTGAGGACACGCTCTTCTGAAGGGCGCCTCAAAGCACTCTATACCTGTACCTCCCACATCACTGTTGTTGTTCTGTTCTTTGGGCCATGCATTTTCATCTATATGCGCCCTTCCACCACCTTCTCAGCTGACAAGATGGTCTCTGTGTTCTACACCATCATCACACCTATGCTCAATCCCTTGATCTACACCCTCCGAAATGGAGAGGTGAAAAATGCCATGAAAAAGTTGTGGAGCAGAAAAGTGAGGTGGAGTGAGCAATGAAGAAGCACCGTGAGTGTTTGTAAGATGATGTTGGGCTTAAGAAACCATGGGGAGGGAAAGACAAGTGCTTGGGAGAGATTTCCCATTAACTTTGCTCTGCTTTTAGCACAGCTGTTCAGAATAGTGTTGACACTATATATAGAATCATAGAATCATATGGGGTTGGAAGGGACCTCTGGAGATCATCCAGTCCAACCCCCCTGCCAGAGCGGGCACCTTCGGGCACCTTCAGACACCTCATAGCTGTATTTTTGGGTATATATCTAGGCTTCTCACAGCATTAGGAGAAACAACCAAATATTTTGAGAGGTTGTTCTTTCCTACTAGGTCCTAAAAGCTTTGGAGAGTAGCATCTCCTTACATTTTATATTTCTGCACAAAGGGATGAGGGTGGCACCAGTTTTTTCAGTACAGGACAGCATCAGCATCTTCTCTTTCACATATCTTGATGTGCTAACATGAGCAAGCCACTGAGGAAAGTCAGCAGCCTTTTGGGTAGGTGAGACTCATTTCATGGTAAAATAGGACCATGGGGGAAGTAGGAGGTTATATTAGATCTCTGCACAACAAGGAGAGTTAGCAGATTGTACAAAAATGCCAGCAAAAAAAAACCCCAACCAAAACACCAATATGTAAATATTAAAAATGTTTCCAGGCAGAGCTGCCTATTATCTGGAGTGTGAACTTTCAGTCAGACAACCTGCAGCTCCTCTGTAGCCTGTTCAGCTGGGAAACGGTGGCCCAAGGTGTTGGCAAAAATAGCTTGTTGCCTGCTGCTGGAACCATTGGCATTCCCTTTCTGCTTCCTGTAAAAGCCTTGTTTTATTTGCTGAATCCATGAGTTAGCTGGTGCTGGGCACAAGTTTGGTCATTTGCTGACACCAGTAAGGAATCTTCTCTCCTTCCCCTGTCAGTGCAATTTCCAGTAATAATAATTCCTACGATTACAGCTCAATGTCAGTACCATGACTCAAAAGCTCACCAGGATAATAGTTAAAAGCTTTTCTACAATGGTGAATCTGAATGTTGCCATTTTTATGTATTTGCTACTTTTTGGTGAATGTGTTATCTGCTTCTGTTTTGTTCTCCCTCCCTCCTCTCTCAAACACTCATAATCTCAGCCATCTTTTGAACACCTCCAGGGATGGTGCCTCAACCACTTCCCTGGGCAGCCCATTCCAATGTCCAATAACCCTCTCCATGAAGAAATGTTTCCTAATCTCCAATCTAAACCTCCCCTGGTGCAACTTGAGGCCATTGCCCTTTATCCTATCTCCTGTGATTTAGGAGATGAGACCAACACCTACCTCTGTACACCTCCCCTTCAGGTAGTTATAAAGCATGATAAGGTCTCCCCTCAGCCTCCTCTTCCTCAGACTGAACAACTCTAGCTCCCTCAGCCTCTCCTCATAAGACTTATTCTCCAGTCCCCTCACCAGCTCTGTTGCCCTTCTCTGGACCCACTCCAGCGCCTCAATATCTTTTTTGTAGTAGGGGGCCCAAAACTGGACACAGCACTCCAGGTGGGGCCTCAGCAGTGCCCACTACAGGGGGATGATCACCTCTCGGGTCCTACAGCCCTGCACTTATGTTTTTATTACTAGAGACTTAGGGGTTTTTTTTTCCATGCCAATGGCTTCTGAGTGCTTAGAAGTGCGTGGTGTCTTATCCTTTCTTTACTAACCTTCAGGATTCCGAGCACAGAAGGTCATTGAGCAAATTGATGTGCTGTTGCACACCAAGGGACTCAGCCAACAGAACTGTTTAATAAGGCCCTCAGGTAGCTGCTTGGAGTTACACAGTTCTCACAGGTCTACCTCCACTGTGGAAAACTATCTTTGGCTATGTTTAGGAGTATTTATATGTTGTGTTGGGATGGGATGACTTTAGGGAGAAGGAAGGTGCAGGAAACAGAGGTCAGTTCAGAAAGTCTTGGAGGGGTTGCCTCATTGGATCTCCCTGTCTAAATGACAGGCAGAAAATGGGACACAGATGCCATCACAGTAACACTTGCCTGTAACCTGTCAGGAAAAGAAAAATCACTTGAAAGCTTGGAACAAGAAACTTAAACAAGAACAAGGATGTGGCAAGTACAAGCAGGAGGAAGAAGAGTGGAACAATGCCCTGACCTGTCGGGTGAATAACTTGAAACAGATTTGTAGGAATGATTTAAAATGCTTTCAGACAAGAAGATGCTCTGGAGTCCAGACTTCAAAGTTCATGTTGTATCAACGTTTAGTAACTGGGTATGGTAGAAACCATTTTTTCCTCTGCTTATGTTCTTCATATTAAGAACCCTGGCGTATTAAAGTACATGTGTGTGGTTGTGTTTGTTTATGTGAAAAGCAGAGAGAGATGCTTGGTAATCTGTTGGAAAATATAAGGGAAAATATAAATACCACTGTGATATTTTAGTCATTTGGATCCTTCAAGGCAGCTTCTTTTAATGTTGACTGGATCATAGACATCTAGCTTGGGCAGGTACCTGCTCTCCATTTATACTCAAGGACAAATGGACCGTGGTATAAGTCCTCACTGTAGTGCAATGATCTAAACAAGGTAAACCGAGTCATGGCCTTAAGGTGTTTATTCCTCTTTGTTGACTATACAGGGAGGCAGAGGTGTAATGCTCAGACTGCGATGCCTGTTCTGCAGGTCTCTGTCTGTATAGTTCACCCTCTCTGCACCTGTGATAGCTCTGGAAAACTACTGAGTTCAGGGGTGAGTGTCAGTGTTGGAGGGACCAGAAACCTGAAAAGGGAGTGGGGATGCAGGAGTAGAGGGATGAACAGTGCTCTCGGCGAACACTGCTCACCATAATTTATGATGTGACACCGTGCTTTCCTATAGCAGGCACAACAGCAGTAAATGCATCCTGCTCTCATCATCCCTGCACCTTGGAGCTGGAGCACATCCCCTTCTCATCCTGGTCAGCCCATGACTTCACCCCCACTCCTCTGCTATGGGAGCCTGAGATGAAGGGATGGCACTGGGGAACTTCTCCCGGGTGACTGAATTCATCCTCCTGGGGCTTTCTGAGACGAGGGAGCTGCAAGTCCTCCTCTTCACTTTCTTCTTCCTGGCCTATACCATGGTTCTGCTGGGGAACCTTCTTATCATTGTGACAGTTAGGTCTGACCCCAAGCTGTCCTCACCCATGTACTTTCTCCTCTGCAATTTGTCCTTCATAGATATCTGCTGCACCTCTGTCACCTCCCCCAGGATGCTGGTGGACCTGCTCTCCCGGAGGAAGGCCATTACGTTTGAAGACTGTATAGCCCAGCTGTTTTTCCTGCACTTTGTCGGGGCCTCGGAGATGTTCCTCCTGATGGTGATGGCGTATGACCGCTACGCTGCCATCTGCAAGCCCCTGCACTACACAGCCATCATGAGCCGGCAGGCCTGCTGGCTCCTGGTGTCTGCCTGCTGGGCAGGGGGCTTCCTCCACTCCATGGTCCAGACCCTGCTGACAATCCAGCTCCCCTTCTGCGGCCCTAACAAGATCAACAACTACTTCTGTGATGTGCCTCCTGTCATCCGGCTCGCCTGCACGGACATCTATGTCACCGAGTGGCTCATGGCTTCCAACAGCGGCTTGATATCCCTGGTTTGCTTCCTAGTGCTGGTGACATCTTACATCTTCATCCTGGTGACAATCAGGGTCCGCCTGACCAAGGGACACTGGAAGGCACTCTCCACCTGTGGCTCGCACATGATGGTCGTCACCCTCTTCTTTGTGCCCTGCATCTTCATCTACCTCCGGCCCTTTTCTACATTCCCCTCTGACAAGTACATCTGTTTGATCTACACTGTCTTCTCCCCAGTGATGAACCCTCTCATCTATACCCTGAGGAATAACGAGGTGAAGGCATCCATGTGGAGGTTGTGGAAGCGTTGCAGTGTCTTCTGAGACAAGATGGGTTTGCAGCCAACTTGGGGGTTACTTTCCTACAGACGGATGGCAGATGGGGGCATGGGAAGAGGGTTGGAACCCAACTTGTGGGGTGGTATCTGAAATCCAAAGGATGTTTAATTACAGAATCTACCTAACCTTGGTTTCTTCAGAGCCGTAGATTTCATCGGTACTTTTACCTGTCTTGTGGATTTTAGATGCCCTTAGTCCGCCTATGGATTTTTCACTGCTGCAGGACAGATGAGACCTTTTAAAGATTTTTACTATTCACATAAATTTGGAATCATAATTGCATTTGCTGATGAACTAGAACGTTTCTGATGAATTAGAACATCCTTCTCTGCACCCTCAAAGAGAAGTCAGAAGGACCATACTTTTGAGGACAAGGTGACAGCAGAATGCAGTGAGCTTTGTGATGCAGTGAGCGAAGAAGAAGTTTCGCTTGGGCAGAGCTCAGATGTTTGGGGTGGAACCATAAGGGAAAAGGAACTATGTGGTAGAATATAGTAAAGTCTAAATACCAACCATTTGAGGACTGGATCTTCATGAATGGGAAACGAGCAGAGTCTGAACATTGCTTGGAAAGAGTAAACCACCATTACACACCAGAACTTGCACTAACTTTGTAACTGTTTATTAAGAAACATGAAGATATTTGTAAGGCATGGGTAATTCTTTTCCTTGAACTACAAATCAGAAAGATCTGAACAACTGTGGTCTTTGTCAGTGTGTCTTTTCCCCCTGTTGTCTTCTATTTGCTTTTCCATGTTTCTTTCCATGACACTCCTCTGTATCTCATAAAAATGGATGGGCTCTTCCCATCACCACAGCCATTTCTCTGCCATGGCAAGTGATTACAACCCTCTCAAAAACATTTCAGATCCCTTATTGAGGTATCACCTACCACAAAAACCTGGTTAGAAAGGAATTCTGGAGCCTGAGTAACTCCTCTTTCCACACTATTAGTGGAAGAAAATAATTTCCTCTACTTCAGCTCCAAAATTATTAGGTGTGTGGGGAAAAAAAAGACTGCTGTCCACAGCAAATGGCCAGTTTTCAGACTCGCCATTCATTGTCTTTTGGGCTGCTTCTTACAGGTATTTTCTGAATTATCTGAAATGACACAGGCAAAGTCAGTTTGTAATTAGAACTGGGCTTACATTTAGCAAAGCATCACTTCAGGACGATGTGGAACTAGAATATCACAGCCTGGGGTCTGACTCCAGTTTTGGTAACTTCCCAGCACTGTGAAAATAAAAAGCAGAGCTCCAAAAAGTTTCTCCACAGGTTAATAACGGAACTTTTATGTGTATGTATAGACATCGGGAGATGAAGGGTCTATGGGGAAATCTGGTGAGTAACCCAGTCGTGTCCAGAGAGAATTACAAGCAGTTTTGGAGCAGCTTCTGCTTGGCTCATCCCTGAACTGCTGAACCACACACCGAGGGTATTTCCCAGCTCAGGAAGCGAGCGACCCCGCCTGTGTTAAAATCCAAACTGATTCCAGCAGAACTGAGTGGCAACTGTGATGGAAGGGTTGGTCTTCTCTCCTAAAGAAGAAGCTGGAAATGGGAAGCAGGTCTTTCACCACTGATGTCTAAGACCTGTGGAACACAGGTTTCACACTAACCCATGTAGCTGTTGAATCCCCTTCCACAGGAAGCGAGAATTAATCTTTTTTTCTTTTTTCTTTTTTTTTTTGACCTTAGTATGTATTATGTGGCAAAGGCCCTTCTTACCTTATCCCACGAAGGTAGCTGAGGCACCATTCCTGGAGGTATTTAAAAGACGGGTAGACATAGTGCTTACAGACATGGTTTAGTGGTGGGTTTTATCAGTTAGGTTGCTGGTTGGACTCAATGATCTTAAAGGTCCCTTCCAACTTTGGCAATTCCATGATTCTATACCTGACACAGGTATATTCCAGGCTATGTGGGGGAGTAACAGGGTTATGTTCACATTCAGTCTCTTGGATCCCCCAGTTTGAAGGACAAGGTGAGGTGTGTGTGAGCTCTTTCTTTCTACCCTTTAGCTGCCTGGGAGGGAAGGTGTGTGTGATCTCAGAAGTAATCAGCTGTGTTGCCCATCTGATCTTTTCAGTTAACAAGAGTGTGGGTCCTCAGAGGATGTCTATTCTAAAAGAAGATAAACAGTGGCCAAGAAGTGGGATTTTTTTATGACCAAAGAGGAAGTTTAGGCTGATGAAGTCAGATGGACTTCCTTCTGGTGCAGATCTGGGTGAGATAAATCGATGTGCTTATCTGTATTTGGAATAACTGGGGACACCCTGTTGCTGAAGCTCGTAACTAGACTCACACTCAGATGTTTGAACGGAGAAAATCTTATATTTCACTGTCATTAACTGGTAATTTTTTTATACAAATGTTGAAAAATTGAAATTTTCTAAGCAGTTTTGCTTGTGGGGGATTATAATTTTCAAAGAATAAAAGTATGAGAATTTTCTCCTTCCCTGACATACTGCTCCTGTCCTTTGCCACCAGATGGCAGAGGCAAATGTGTCTAAGTGTCTCCAAATGCATACACTGATACTGATGTTTACAGGTAAGTTAAATGGTGGAGATTTTGCTTGTAGGGTTTTCTTTAGACATAGATAAGGATGTGAATTATTTTTACCTTTCAGGACATATTGTGTCACAACAATTATTAAAATCGGGGGGACAATATCTAAAGAAGAAGTGACACAATTCAGCATTCTGTCCGGGGAGAGAGCAACAGTGTCTGGGGAAGAGGACTAAAGAGAAGTCAACAGGGTTTTTTTCTGCGATGTGTTTTTAATAACTGACATATTCACCTTGCAGTAATTAAATTCCTGTATTCCTTTATTCTTTTTGAGAGTAGCAATGGTATCACCAAACCCATCAGAAGCTCAGCGTCTGCCATCAGAGCACTGTAAGTTTTTTTGGGCTAGAATGACTTAGGATTGGATTCATCCCAACTAGGCTACTAGGATACATCCCAACTAGCTGGATACATCCCAACTAGGATCCCACTACAGCTTCTCATTCTGGAGCACAGAGTCCCTCAATAGAGAAAAATATACCTTTAAAGGGGGAAAAATAGAGAGGGTTGAGCGTGAAAAAATTGGTGCCATCTGCCAGTGGGCATGTACAAGTGTTGTTGTCCGAGTCTGATCAGTCCAAGCTACTGAGAGGCAGTTCCTGGAAATAATTCATACTACCCACAGGAAGAATCACTCTTTGAAAATGCTCATTTCTTTCTCCAGTAGAATCAGTAGAATCATAGAATTGTTCAGGTTGGAAGGGACCTTTAAGATCATCTGGTCCAACCTCACTCCGGAAAAATATAAGACCCAAAAAACCCAAAACCCACCAACAAACCCAAAACACACTCACATCACTAAACCATGTCTCTAAGCACTGTATCAACCCGTCTTTTAAATACCTTCAGGGATGGTGTCTCCACCACTTCCCTGGGCAGCCCATTCCAATGCTTAATAACTCTTTCAGAGTAAAAATTTTTACTAATATCGAATCTGAACCTCCCCTGGCCATTTCCTTTTGTCCCAAATATATATATATATAAATATACATAGAAAGAGAGAATGGAAACCTGACTAAACAGGTGGTTCACACAAAGCTAAAACCCAGTGAGGAAATCTTCCTGTATGTTTACCCTGAGGATTTGACACATCCAAGTATGTGAAACAGTTTGTGATGGAGATTGACCTCACGTGTCAGCGTGCTGTCCAAAAAAGGCATTATGGTGTGGTACAAAACCATGGGCTTGAAGGGTAAAGCAGGTGGATTTCCACAGCAGGCTTTTTTACACTTGTATTTGCCATGATCTGTGTCTACTACAGTAAATTTTCCAGAACTTCTTGTGTTGTGGAGTACTAACACCTCCACCGAATGACAGTGGTGGTAAAAATAACTTTTTCACCACTGAAGGCCACAAACCAACCCCTCCAGACAGTGTAAGCAGAGTTAAAGGAGGCAGGTGGAAAAGCCTTCAGCTGTTGTAAATCAACACAAGCTTGATCAGAGTCCCCATTCAGTTATTCAGCTGATGTTAATTTGTCTTGCCTCATTTGTTCAGCAGGTATAAATCAACACCTCAGAGGTAGTATAAGCTGATGGAGCAGGTCCATGTTAGAGGGAGTCAAGAGCTGTCCCCAGAAAAAGGTTGGAGCTTCTTCTGGCAAAGAGTAGGTGAGCACCTTTGCACTGGTGGCCCTTGGTCAAGTGTTTTGAAGGTTGGGGAGCCCTTTGTATCCTAAAAATGTTGCTGCAGCAGCTTGTGTACAGCTGGTGCAAATGGACAGTGGTTATTTTTCTCAGCTGACCGATCTATTTTTCCATTTGCAATGAGTCTATGTAACTAAAAAAACCCAGAATCACTGGTGTTATCATTCTCAGGGTCTCAAGAAGCCTGTGGGTTTTTTGCAGTGTGTGTTAAGTTAAAATTATTGCTTCTAGCCTTTGAATTAGGCTGAATGGCTCTTTGTGGTTTTTTGAGGTGATTTTAAGGAGGAAAAAAAATAGCTTGAGCAGTGGGATCAGAGGAGACTGGGGTGGGAGGCTGAGTCCTTCTGCTTAGAGAGGCAGAAGGTATGTCATGAGCCATCTTTGCTGTTACTCAAGAACCTATTCACAAATCCAGGGTTAGCTATTTATGGGATATTTAATTAGCTTTAAACTCTTCTGCCATGTAGAAGCCTCTATTGCCTGTGTCCTCCCAGTGATATTGGCCTGCAAAGTGCTCATTGACCTCCCTGAAGGAATTTGATGTACCCACTCTAAATTATTTCTCAATGTTCCTTTTGCTTTGTTCGGAACTTACTACCAGAAGTAGTAAATTTAAGAATCTCTTTTTTAAAAGAGGAAGAGCCACGGCAAATGCAAAAAGCAGGGGGGGGAGAGGGGGGGAGTGAAGTTTAAGTGGTTGATCTGTAAAGAATTCTGTTTATGTCCGTCACACCAATCTTCCAGCATACAAGATTTAGCAATTGAAAACAATTGGGAATGTTGCACCAGGGTTGGTTGCAGCTGGTTCAGCTACCTGGATGTGTAGGTTCCTTCACCACCAGGTTCTGGAGATGGCCTCACAGTGACAGTCAGGTTTTCCTGGGCCATGAGGGCTTTTTCAGTCTGAAAAGCGTTGTGATATAATGAGGGCAGAGCTGATGTTCACTGGTGAAATCTAGAGGCATCTCTGTGTTCTGTGAATACATTCTGGGGTGCCAAAGGTCTTTTTGGAATGGGGGACTGAACTCTGCAATTCCAAGTATCTAATTAGTGGCTTTCCTTTAGGTCCGTTGGTTGGTACATATGGGGAAATAGGGTGTAGATGCCCCTGGTCATTGATACAGTATGGAAAATGGGAGAAGAAATAAAGATTTGGGAGCCTTTATTGAACTATAGGGTGTTGGTATGGCAGGGTTTGAGAGAGAAGTTGTACTGGCAGAGCTGGACAAGTTTGCTGATAGGTTTCTCTGCAATTACTTTTGGCTGCCAACCTTGAAAGGAGACTTGTGTAGAAGTAACTTTGCCCAAAGAGGCTGTAGAGTCTCCATCCTTGAAGACACTCAAAACCTGGCTGGACAGAATCCTGGACATCCTGTTCTAGCTGGTCCTACTTGAGCAGAAGGCTTGGACTGGATGATCTCAAGAGGTTCATTCCAACCTCAATGATTCAGTGATTTAGTAATTCTGTAACTTATGTTGAGACAGCCTTGAAGAGCTGGAACTTGCTGCTTGCTACCAAGGAGACAGGAAAAATGGGATACAATTGCCAGTATTGGGATGGCTCCTCCTTCCCCTCCTCACCCCTTCAGTAACCACCTTCCTCTGCCACCCACTGTGTTTACCAGGGTCCTGCCATGTTGGACTCATGGCCATTTTGCTCATCTGCTGGCCAAAGAAACTTCTAACACCCAGAAGAGGTGGCAAAGACACCAAAGTGGGCAGAATTAACATGCTGGGAACAATGAGAGGAGACTTTTTGGGTGTTGAGTGGTGGGTTTTTGAGAAGTGTGTGTGCAAGTTGAGTGAATCTTCTTCTTGATGATGTTTTAGTTTGGAGCACTGAGAAAACTCAAGACTTGGTCTTCTCTCTGTCATGCTCCATGGCACAAGGTTGTGGAGCAAAACCCAGGGATCTTAATACAAGAAAGGACACTGCTGCCTGTCTGTGGAAGCTGTGGGACCTGGATGTTCTGTGGGGTGTAGACTCCACATGTCCTCTAGGGGAAGTGTCTGCTGTTTCCTCTGCTGTTCTACAAGGAAATGCTATGCAGATCATTGCATGTGTTGATTTGAAATAATTGCTCTGACTTTGACAAGGAAGCCAAATGCAAATTCCACACAGTCTTGAGGACCTTGTGTCTCAAGACAAGCAATTTAATCTAATTGATTTGTCTCTCCAGGAAACAGCTTGGGATGGCCTTTAATACGGCCTCAGTAGATGCTGTTAAAAAGTTGTTGCCTGACAAATTGCAGTGGTGCAACTTGGGGAGGGAGTTTAGAAGTGTGTGTGTAAATTGGCTCCACTGTGCATCATTAAAATCTCAAGTTCTTTCTCTCCTGGAAATTAGCAGTTCTTAATGCTTACCCTCAGGTTTGATTATTGCCCTAACCTTGGGGACCATGAAAGAATGCCTCAAAGAGGAAAAAAAAAAAATATCCCTTGAAAACTGGTGAGACCTCCATAATGCTTTTGTGAAATTCCATGAAAACTGGAGAGGTCCTGGTCTAATAAATTTCATTTGTTATGGGTCAAGCAGAGCTCTCTGTGTTGGGTTGTTGGGGGCCCAGCTTTAAAACTGCTTGGATTGGGCTGGTTTCATTTATCTCTTTTGTGGGGTGACACACTGAAGGCTGATAAATTTGGTCTTCACAGTAAAAACTAAACTCAGAAGTGGTTCTTGGCAAAGATCAGAACTCTCTCAGAACTCTTGGCTAAATCAGAACTCTCCCAGGGCTCTTGCTCTCTAGACCTCTTCTGGCAGGTTTCTTCAGCCAGAAACCTGGCATGAAGTTCTGAATAAAATCACAAATTTTTCAGGGAATCTGGGAGTGAGTAGGGAGCTCATTTGGACAATGAGTGTCAGTGCGGATTTTTTTCCCTTGTTAAACATAAAGACAGCAGAATTATATCAAATGAGTTTACCCCTGTGGCTGAAACACAAATGGTCATCAGAGAAAAAGGAGCATTTTCAGCAGCCAAGTCTGAAATCAGTCTGGGCTCAGGATAAGCTTTCTTAGCTGGAAAAAGTAAAAAAAAAAAAAAAGCTTTTCCTCATGTTGAGATGGAATTTCCTGTGTTCTTGTTTGTGCCCTTTGCCCCTTGTCCTGTTGCTGGGCTCCACTGAGAGGACTCCTGTTCTCTTGACACCCACACTTTAGATAGTGATAACAATTGATCAGTCTTCTCTTCTCCAGGCTGAATAGCCCCAGGTCTGTCAGCCTTTCTTCATCAGAGAGATGCTCCAGTCCCTTCACCATCTTCACAGCAATATACTTTGAAGCCTTTGAAGTCAGAAATACTTTTCATGAGGTATTGCCCTCTTGTGGCTCTTCAAGGAAAAAATGGGTCACTGCTGGTGGAAGTAGTGTGAAGCCAGTTCAGGGAGATGGAAGGCACAGTCCTAGGTCTTCTCTCCACAGCTGTGGATAAGGTTGTCCTCTTTATTGTATCTCTTTCGGGCATCTGAGTTAATTACAAAATGATTAGATCCATTCTTTGTTGCACAACTTCACGGGAAGTACGATGCCTGGTGGCCCTGGGGCAACTGCAGCACACAAAGATCTGGACCATGTGGACTTCTTGCAGCCACAGGTTCTACACAGCCATGGAGGGAGAGGCCTGGGCTTTGTAACCCTTGGAGAACTCCAGTTTAAGACTTCTGAATATGTATTGGAAGATAATTTTGTAAGAGTTGCACAGTGCAAATGGTAAGGAGGCTTTAAGAAGGACTGAAAACAGCACCATTCATGTTAATAATGTAGAAATTATGAGTGAGTGAAACTAGAACAGCTGTGTTCCTGCACATCAGGTGGGAAGTGGTGCTTCCATAAATGAATGTATGATACATGGATACTTTCTGGATCCAGAGGGGGAATTTTTGTTAGTTCTTCAAAGCGATGCTGGTAACTTCTGTTCCTCCTCCTTACGCCAGGGTACACCTCTGCTTCAAGGAGTGCATGGATTTCCTGAGAGGTTTATCCCCTGCCACTTCTGTAGGGGGCACACTAATTTCAAAGGTTGCTCCTGTATGAGAATTAGAGGTTGCCCATAAAATCACCATGGGAGGCATCTACACGGGCACAGGGTGCTGCTGCTGTGCTGGCTGGCACCACTGCCCTCATCTAAGGTATGCTCTTCTGCAGAGCAGCTGTTGCCCCGATATCTTTAAGTGATAGACTTCAGGCTCCAGAGCAAGACTAATCAGTTTGCAAACAACCTGATTGCAGGGCTGTAGTTCAACTTAAAGAAATCAGAGCGCTGGACTCCTGTGAGATGTGAAACTTCAGTAACCTAAGGAGGGCTGGCAGGACCTAGGGAGAAGGATGCCATCTACTTCTTTTTCCTGGGAGCATTCTCAAGTATTAAGCCACAGCCCTTTAAAAAGTTCCTACAATATGGAAGTCACAGGAATCAAAGGATTTGGGGTGAAGAAACAGTTTGACACTTCTAGCTCCCCCTGAACCTTCGACAATATCATGAAAAAGCCTCATAAATGCAATAAAGGCAACATCCCAGAAAGCTTCAGAGATGCTCCTCCCCACATACATGTGAGGATGTTTATAAATCCTCCTTAAAGACCAGAGGTGCTTACTCTTGCAGCCACCCTGGCAGTTTTGCTTGTGAATGTCTGTGAATATTCCTGTGCTGCTAAATGTGGACCTACTGCTTCCTTAATAGACTGATGTTCCTGAGTCTACGGTGAAGTAATTTTTCTGTCCTATGTAGGTATTCTAATTGGATGTAGAAAGAAGAAAAAGGATAGACGTGTCTCCTGGAGATACAGACCACTATCTATTTCCAGTAGTTAATTCTTTGTACCAGTGAGTATTTCTGTGTGAAGTTTCTCTTGGGTTTCACCTGAAGAAGTTCCTTGTTTTAAGAACAAGTGATGCTGGGATTTTAGGCACCTTTTATTTATTTATTTTTAGGCGCCTTTTATTTCTGCTGACTAAAATATTTCTTATGGCAGTTTAAGCTCTGATGTTGGTCCCTTTCAAGCTGGGACAAAGCTTCTGTGAGAACTTGAGGCAACAGATGAGCCTGTCTCAGATGGGGAACCATAATCCCGTATTTAATTTGTGTTCTGGATCTCTTAAATAGGAGAATGTCACAATATTCACCCTGTCTCATAATCATGCTCCAATCTGCAAGCAAGGAGGTGTTTGTGCTGCACGCAGTACTTATGGAAATGATCTACATAGAGAGATAAAGCCAAGTTTTGCTCAAGGAAGCAATGAGGGTAGATGGAAAGATCCTTCAAGGACAAGTCTTCCAAGATTTTGAATTGGGGGGGGAAAGGGGAGGAAAATCCAGCTAGATCCTAAAAATACTAATACTGTTACGGAAAACTATAGGGTAAAACTTATAGAAAGGAGGGAATGTCTTTGGATACTAGATCATATCTATTTTTTTAAACTACTGGATAACACTGTGGGGGGGGAAACACCAAAATGCATCTGGGTATACTGCCTGTTGATGGCCAGGGATTTATTTCTTCTGTGACATCATTAATTGTTTTAAGGGAGTAGCTCCATCTAGTAATCTAGACCCCTTTGTGATATTAGTACCTCTAAATTATGTATGCTGAAAGGATTTCTAGAGATCTGTACTTCACCTGGCCATTGCTCAGAGTGCTGATACCTTCAAAGCCCACTCAGGCTGCTCAAGGCTCTGTCCAGCCAAGCTGACCACCACAGGGGAGGCATCTTTTGTCTTCAACTTCCAACTCCTCAGTCTGAGAAGATGGCTTACAAGAATTCAACTTCTTTGATTAATCACTGCCAAGGTTAATACCTATATTTTTGCTTTTGACATTAGGGATAGGTGAGTAAAATTCAGACTTTGCATGGCAATGCAGACCTGCAAATGTTTCTAAACTAAAAACCAGACCCAAACAAATCACAGCCTTTAGAAGAGAGATGCAATTTTGATTGAGTTACAATTTCTTCTTTCTTCCAGGTAAATAGTCCTCTGCAACTACTTCTACCATGGAAGATAAGATGCAGAGGTTCAACTTATCAACAGTGTCTGAATTTGTTCTTGTGGGCCTCTCTGATGCTCCAGAAGTCCGTTTTCTTCTCTTTGTGCTATTCTTGATCATTTATTTGGTCACCATGGCAGGCAACATAACAATCCTGGTTGTCATGAGCACAGACACACATCTACACAACCCCATGTACTTCTTCCTTGGCAACCTGTCCTTGCTGGATATCTTGTGTCCCACTATCACTGTGCCGAAGATGCTGGTCACCTTGTTGCTGGAGAACAAGGTGATTTCATTCACTGGCTGTATGCTCCAGCTCTTCTTCCTCATTGATGTTGTAGGCACGGAGATCCTCCTCTTGGCTGTGATGGCCTATGACCGTTACGTTGCTATATGTCATCCACTGCAGTACATAAATATCGTGAGTCTGAAACTGTGTGCTCACCTCGCCATTGGCACCTGGGTAGTAGGGTTTTTTAATTCTCTCTTGCACACATCTTTGGTTTTTACACTCTCTTTTTGTGGTCCTCATGAAGTTGACCAATATTACTGTGATATTCCCGCTGTGCTGGCCCTCTCCTGCTCGCCTACTTACAGTAGGGAACTGGTGACCCTCATTGTTGCTGGGGTCCTTGGAAGTAGTGCCTTTGTGATCACTCTGGTCTCCTATTTCTATATCCTGGTGGCCATCCTGTCTATGAGCTCTTCTGAGAGCAGGCACAAAGCTTTCTCCACTTGTGGGTCTCATTTAATGGTAGTGTGCCTCTTCTACGGGACCACCATTTGCACATATGTAAGGCCTTCCTCCACCTACTCGCCTCACCAGGATAGGATTGTTTCCATGCTCTATGGAACCCTCACTCCCCTGCTGAACCCCATAATTTACACTCTGAGGAACAAAGAAGTTAAATGTGCCCTGAGAAGACTCATCAGCCAGGTCAGAACTCCTTTAAATAGACAAGAACATCTCTCTGTCTCTGGCATCTTCTAGAGCCCCAGCAGTTGGGAAGGTGCCACAGTTTGTGACTAGTCTTCTCCAACTTTAGCCATCTAAAAGCTGGAATCAAAACCTCTTCTCTGGGCTCCCTCTACAGTAAAGAGGGAGGGGTGTGCACCTCCAGAAGGCCAACTGGATGGCACAATTTTAGGTCATGACAGGAGGAGATAACTTCAGCTGGTAATGTTTTTTCCTTATGGAGTACAGAGGAAGCTTAGATGAGAGCCTCAGCCTTAGACATGGGGGTTGGATGCATATCTTAGAGCATGAATGCTGTGAATTGGTACTGTATGCATGCTTAGATACACATTCTTCTATCATAAAGCAGCTTGGTGCTTCTTATTGACCACATTGCTCCTGCAGAACACATAAGCACTCCTTTGTGGGAGGTTGACTGGAAGGAAGTCTCCTTTGCCACCCTTTAGGGTCACCAGCCTGGGTGTGTTTTCAACCAATGTGCTGAGAATCCAGCTGCAACACCCGCAGTGCCAGCAGGCACAATGTGGCCATGGTTTACACCGAGTGTCTCAAAAAATCAGTCTGCCAGGGTGTAAATCAACTCCCGTAAAGTAGACATGTCAACTATGCTGATCTCTATCCTTTAGAGACCTTTCTCATACTCCTCTTTGCCATGGAGGGGAAGGGAGGCTTTGCAGTTGCTGGATTGTAGGGGTTAGAAGGGACCTTTGGAGATGATCTAATCCAATCACCTACCAAAGCAGGGTCACCTACAGCAGGCCAGACAGGAATGCATCAAACAGCAAAGTGAGCTCTCTCTCCAGAGAAAGAGACTCCACAGCATCTCATGATTTTATGAGATGATCATGAAATCATGAAATTTAACAAGGGCCGGTGTAGGGTGCTGCACCTGGGGAGAAATAACCCCCCCCCCCAGGAGAGGTTGGGGGTAACCTGCTGGAGAGCAGTTCTGAGGAAAAAGACCTGGGAGTCCTGGTGGACAACAGGAGGAGCATGAGCCAGCAATGGGCCCTGGTGGCCAAGAAGGCCAATGGCATCCTGGGGGGCATCATGAAGAACATGGCCAGCAGGTGGAGGGAGGTCATCCTGCCCCTCTGCTCTGCCCTGGGGAGGCCCTATCTGGAGCACTGGGACCAGTTCTGGGCTCCCCAGTTCCAGAAGGACAGGGAACTGCTGGAGAGGGGACAGCAGAGGCTACAAAGATGATGAAGGTCCTGGAGCATCTCTCCTATGAGGAAAGGCTGAGGGACTTGGGTCTTTTTAGTCTAGAGAAGAGAAGACTGAGGGGGGGAGCTGATCGATGCTTACAAATACTTAAAGGGAAGGTCAGGAGGATGGGGCTGGTCTTTTCTCAGTGGTGCCCAGGGATAGGACAAGAGGAAATGAGCACAAACTTGAGTATAAGAAGTTCCACCTAAACGTGAGGAGGAACTTTTTTACTATGAGAGTGGTAGAGCCCTGGAAGAGGCTGCCCAGAGAGGTAATAGAATCTCCTTCTCTGGAGACACTCAAAACCCATCTGGACAAATTCCTGTGCAACATGCTCTGGGTAGACCCACTCCGGTGGGAGGGTTGGACTAGATGATGTCCAGAGGTCCCTTCCAACCCCATATGATTCTATGATCTCTGGGTAACCTGTTCCAGGGCTCTGGCACCCTCAAAATAAAGGCTTTCCTCAGGTTCAGATGGAACTTCCTCTGTTCTAGTCAAGGACTTTGTGACCAGGGCACAGACACTCTCTGGCTTTTCTCTGTGTTAGCAGACTGCAGGAAGGTTCTCAGAGGGTGCTGTAGGTCTGTGTAAGTCCACAACTAGGCAGAGTGCTTCATTCCAGGTAAAAATGAAGGTGTGGCTGACCACAAGGTGGAAATGGCTGTGCAGACTCCTCTGTGCCTTGTGGCTACAAACCTGTGGATGTATCGTGGATACAAGTCTGGGCTGGGGCGATGAACTCTTACATCTTGAGGTGGATCTCAAGGCCCTGGTAAAGGGCCGTGCCATGTTATGCTCTTCTGCCTGGTGCTAAATAACCAATGTGGCTGTGTTGTTTGCACATTTTGCCTTACTAAAAGCCAACTGTGAAGGATGTCTGTCTGAGTGGCCTTTTTTTGTGGTTGCTGCCTTGGTGTAAAGGATAAGGTAATGACTGCCCTGCGGGGACTCATATCTTAGTGGTGACAAATGCACATTCTCAATATTAAACCAGTCAAAATAATTGCAACTTCATCCACCCATCACTCGTATTGA
>BJBW01012664.1:6332-36354 GCA_004320125.1 Scolopax mira | reverse complement strand
CTCCAACAGGGTAGGTTTAGACTGAACATTAGGAAAGAGTTTTTCACAGCAAGAGTGGTCAGAGACTGGCAGAGGCTGCCCAGGGAGGGGGTTGGGTCACCATCCTTGGAGGAGTTGAAGAGTCGTGTAGATGTGGTGTTGGGGGATCTGGTGTGGGGGAGAACTCTGTAGAGTAGGGTTGATGGTTGGACTCCACGATCCCAAGGGTCTTTTCCAACCGAAATAATTCTATGATTCTCTTCTCTCTCTTCCCCCAGACCCAGATGGTTTTCCTGCCCTGTGGCCACGTCTGCTGCTGCCAGACCTGCTGCCAGCAGCTGCTGGCTTGTCCCCTGTGCCGCAGGGACATCACGCAGCGCATCCGCATCTTCCACAGCAGCTAGGCAGGGCGGAGGGAGGGGACCCTGCCTCCCTCACCCCCTTTTCCTGGGGGGGGATGCCCCTTCTTCTGCTCCGTGTCAGTATTAAAGGGACGCCCGCAGAGCCCCCACCCTGTGCTGCACCCGGGGATCTCAGCACCCTCCATGTTCCCCGAGGGCTTCTCAGCCTCCACCTTGGGTTTCTCCTTCCTCTGCCTCCCCTCCTCCTCCTTGCACCCAGTTCCATCACCCAGTGCTCCCAGCCTGGGTGGCCTCCCAGCCTCCTCTTGCCTGGGAGCACCTCCTGATGGAACTGGGTGCAATTCTTGCCCTTTGCTCTCTGCCTGGTGGATTTGCCCCTCGCTCAGCAGGGACACAGTCAGTGCCATCTCTGAAGCCAGAGGTGGGTGAGGATGTGACCAGAAGCAGGTGATGACCTTGATGGGGCTCCATGTCACACCAACGGTCTGGGACTTCTGCTCTGGTGCCCCAGGGGAGTGTGTCTGGGCCACTGGTGGCCATGGCCATGGGCAGGGAGCTCCTCAACCCCCTCTCTTTGCCTTCCTCTTGTAAGGGAGAGTCCCCAGCTCTGGGACGGGAGGGACCTGCTCTGGCCCGAGGAACCCAGGGGGGTTCCTTGTCTGAAAACGAGGGGTTGTGAGTGAGAAACGTGGCTGCCCCCAAGAGTGGGCATGAGTCCTGTGGCCAGTGGGTGGGCTGTGCCCATGCCCACTGCAGCTCTGCACGGCCTCTGCACATTGGCAGGCACCTTGTTCACCGTTGTCATTAATAAGTAACATCCCCCGTCCCTCTTTTGTCTCTGGACCTTGAAGTACAAACCGCAGCAGCTGTGAAAAAGCAGCTGGTTTTTGGGGGGGGGTGTTTGCTGCTTTTTTTTCCCTTCTGGCAGGGGGGAGGATGCCTGAAAGGCAGAGCCACTGCCTGCCCCCCTTTCCTGAGGTCTTCTCCTACCTCAAACCGGGAAGAATTTGAGGTTCTTGGATGTCTCCAAGGGTGTTGCTCATGGTGGAACAGCCCCGGGGGCTTCCAGGCAGGGACAGACCTTGGACCCTGGGCTGGGGCTGCCTCGTGTGTCCTCCGGCCACGCAGGGCACGTGTGTGGCCTCGTGGAGGTGGCCAGTGTGCAGGGACACGTGCCACCAGCCACCCCGGGAGCCGGGGCTGCCTGGCCCTGGCTGAGCCCCTCGGGGACAGCCCTGGGGACACTGTGCTGCTGTGGGTGGGAGCTGGTGTGTCCCTCCCAGGGGCTTGCTGGGTGTTTGGGTGGGGACGTGGCAAACGGGCTGGGGACATGGGAGCCACTGGCGTTTGGGGTGTGTCAGGGGGAGCTTCTGACTGACCAGCCAGGGGACAAAGCAGCAGGGACAGGGGGGGTGGCAGGTCCCAGCCATGTGCTCAGGGCAGCCCTGCTTTGGCCGAGGACTTGGACTGGATCATCTCTAGAAGTTCCCTTCCAACTCGGACAATTCCATGATTCCATGATCATCTGCAAGTGCCCCAGCCCCCCAGGGAGCCCCCCCAGGGACCACGCTGGGAGCCCCCACGTGTGCAGCTGGAGAGAGACAGAGTCACTTCAGTTCTACTGGGTGCCCCGAGACCTGCTTGGTGGCACCAGTCACGCTCCAAACTGTCCCCTCCATCCCATCCCATCCCACCGGTGGGCAGCGATTGCCTTCGGGGGGTAATGAGTGACAGGAGCCCAGGGCAAGGTCCTCCACCCGCCCGTAAATAAGTGCCAGCCTTTCCTGGGGCAGCAGCGGTGCCTGGGCTGTCCCTTGTCCCCAACCCCACCATGGACAAGGGGGGGGCACCATAATGGCTGGAGCAAGGACTCGTCCCCACCAAGCCCTGCCCTGTGTCACCCTGGCATTGTCACTGATGGGGGGGGGGAGAAATAAAAAAAATCAATTAGAAATAAAAGCATCGTTGCCCTTTTCCTGCGCCCCGGAGCTCGGGGGGTGCAACCCTCTGGGGGGACAGGCTGGTGGCAGGAGGGTGGCCATGGGCATGTCCCGTCCCAGGGGACAAGTCTGGCCAAGGTCTGGTGTGAAGTGAATGCACCCGGGGGGGGGGGGGGGGGGGGGGACGGACACACACGACTCTTTCCCACCGCAGGTGAGTTTGCCCTAAAATAAAATACCCCAAAAATCCGCAGATGATTCTGCTTGGGAAATAATCAGCAGAAAGTGGATCCGGGGAGGGAAAGGGGAAGAAAAACAGGGTTTTTTTGCGTGGGTCGGGGGGGAGGAGCGTGTCGGTCCAGCGCCCGCCGAGCACCGCAGGGCCAGGCTGAAGTTCAGCGGGGGGGGATTGTCACCCTTGCCCCCCCCCCCCCTCCCCATGTCACCCCCCCCCTCCCCGGGCACGGCCATCACCCGCCTCCTGCCTTCAAAAGCGGGGGCTGCCGGGCCGAGCGCCCCCGGGGCGCCATGGCGGCGGGGCCGGAGGCCGGCGGGGAGTGCGGGATCTGCTACGAGGCGTATCGGGGCGCCGGGGGGGTCCGGGCCCCCCAGCAGCTGCCCTGTCGCCATTCCCTCTGCCTCAGCTGCCTGCGCAAGCTGGTGTGTCGCGCCGCCGCCGTCGCCTTCGTCAGCTGCCCCTTCTGCAGGACGGTGACGCTGGTGCCCGAGCTGGCGCCGGGGGGTCCCGGGGCGACGCCGGCTCCGGGGACCCCAAATGGGGAGGAGGGAGAGGAGGGGGAGGAAGGCGGCGGTGCCCCCCCGGTCCCGGCGCGCTCCGTGGAGATGGCGTGTGCGACCCACGGCCCCGTCTTCGCCGTGAGCGGGATGGTGTCCCCCTGCGGCCTCCGTCACAGCCCCGAGGTGCCCGGTGCCTTCGTGCTGGGGCTGCCGGGGCGGGGGCTGGTGCTGGACACGCAGCCCCCCCTGGCCTCCATGGAGAACCTGCGCCTGGGCTTCGCCGCCGGCATCCTCGTCCTCATCGTCTCCACCTTCTTCCTCCTCGTCTTCCTCAAGTAGGTCCCGTGGGAGAGAAGGGGCTCTCGTCCCCACCGGGGGCAACCGGGATGGACCCAGCTATGAAGCAGGGGCTTCTCCGCGGCGACGTGGGCAGGGAGAGGGCCCAGGACGGGGCTGGGGGCTCAGCGCCCCCCCAGGATCCAGCCCGGGCGCGCTGGGGGCCGCAGGAGGCTGGGCTGCCCCGCACACGAGCCCCCGCGGCATCAGACTCTTGGAAAATTAACTTATTTCCTGCGCTCTCCTCCAGTTTATGAACCGGAGCTCCCGGACCCCCCGGCAGGAGTCACGGCGTGGGGGGCACAGGCGATGCCCGGAGTCTCAATCCCACGGGCTGGAAAATTCCCCCCCCCCCTCCCCCCCGGCTGCGCGTCAACCCCCGTCACCCGCGGCGAGGACGGGGCAGAAGGGGACGGGCAGGGTCCCCCGTGGGATTTATCCCCCCAGGATGTCGCCCAATGGGGGACACGCAGAGGGACCCGGTGGCCAGGGAAGGAGCCATTAAAGCCAGACGTTGGCCCAGCGCCGGCTCCGGGGGTTTTTCTCTCTACCCGAGGCGGGGGGGGGGGGTTTACAGCAAGAAAAAGGCTCTGCCTTCCCCCTCCACAGACGGGGCTGGGTGGGAAAACCAGGACCTGGGCCCGGAGAAGGGGGTCCCCTCTCCTTCCCCCAGTCCTCGAGGGAGCGGGTATCGAGCCCCATCCCACCCCCCGGCACCCTCCTTCCCTCCGTGGTACCGTGTTCTCACCCCCTGGCCCCAAGTAGCAGCCAGAAGTGGGACCAGCTCCTTCGCAGCCCCCCCCGGTGGCATCTGCCCCCCCTCTTCAGGACCTGGCAGAGGAGCCCCCAGAGGCCACTGTCCCCCCCCCGCAGGAGCCCAGAGCTTTCTCAGCCCAAGGGCTGTGGGCACAGGGGACAAAGACGGGTTATTTTAGATCCTGAGATCCAGCCAGGAAAAAAAGTGGGGAAAAAAGCAGAGGTAGAAAGAGACACCAACGCGGGGAAGGGGCTGCGGTACCAGCTGTACCCACCTGCGTGAGGGACAAGTGTCAAATCCCAACCCCCACGGAGCCGAGCAGGGACCCCCCTGCACCCACAGACCCCCCCTGCACCCACAGACCCCCCTGTGAGAGCCCAGGCTGCAGCAAAGCCCCGGGGAGGTGCCCGAGGGCCCTTCCTGAAGAACCTTCACCATCATCTTCTGTCCTCCAGCTTCTGACACCACCACAGCACAACCCGGAGCCGCCGTCACGGCACAGAGGGACCCTCCCTCCTTTCCCGGGAGGAATCCCAGCGGATTTTTCTACATCCAACCAGGCTCCAGCCAGAGCTGAGTCAGTTTTCAAGCGCGTAGAAAACGATGGGGCCAGACGATGCAGTAAAACCCACACAAGGAAAATGATACAGGTTTAATTGCACTTTATTTTTTGGGAAGTGAACAGCGAAGGCCTGGGGTTGTCTGTCTGTCTGTCTGTACCAGGAGCTGGCAGTACCAGCAGCACCCCCCCCACCCCCACCCCAGGAGCAGGGCAGGGGGCTCAGGAGGGGCTGTAGCCCCAGAAAACCCGGGTCTCATCCCCCCCCGAGGAACTGTTTGATGCTTTGACTCGGGGAGCAGCTCCTCAGGGAACCCCAGCTGAGTCCTCTCTGCGACACAAGGAGCTGGGGGGCAGGGGGGGTGGCTCTTCCACAGCCTTTGCTCTCAATTTTGGCTGCATTTGGCAATTTAGGGGGGCAGGGACCATCCACACTTGGGCACAGGAAGCCTCAGTACTCATTTTTCCCCCCTTCCCCACCCAAAAAATTGCATTTAGGTGGACAAAGATCAAGTTCTTATCAGAAAGTAGAGGCAGGTGGAGAAACTAAACTCTAAGGGAATTATTTTAAATGCTTCTATTTTATTAATTTGTGAGTTTTAAAGCCACTAGGACCTGCTCCCGAGGTTAAGCTGCGTTAGTGCTGATGAGTGTGAAGGTGCTATGAGAATTCCCTCCCTCCTCCCTCCTTCAGATCTTGGTCCACTTGGGCTCAGAAGTTACCCCCCCAGCCCTGGCGAGGCTGGTTCCAGCTTCTGTCCCACTGTCACTGAGCTTGAAGTTGTGCTGCAACCGTCACATTTGCAGCAGCAGCAGCAGAGAAAAAGGCACAGGAGAGGGGCTGGGCTCCCTACAGGACTCTCCTCTAGAGAAGGAGCACGTTGCACACCTGTATTGCTGCTTCTCCTGCCAGGTAAGCACAACCCAGCAAAAAAAATCACCTCCCCTCTGGCCATAAAGAAAGAAGAAAGGAGCTGGCTGCATAGGGAATCATTTCTATGAGGCCTCTGGGAGCCTCGGGGTCCTCCCTAAAACCCAGCTGGGGATTCACCTCTCACACCAGCAGTTGCAGGACACTAGATCTCTGCTGGGAGCATCAGTCTAACAGAGCCTGGGTACCCTGGGGGGGTCAGTGAGCACCACAGAGCACCCAAAAGCACCCACCTGAACTGCCCCAGCCCTGGAGGTTGCCCCAAATCACTAGTAGGGAGCCACTGGCCCATGGAAACACCCACCTGGGGGCTCTGGGCCATGTCTCCTACCACACATCCCTAATACCTGGGGATAAACCAGTGTGGAGCCCCTGGGAACTAGTGGGAATCCGGGGAGACCTTCACTGGGGGAGGAGGGGGGATTTTAGTCTGTTTTTTTTTAAAAAGCAGTTACTACTGCAGGGTTCTGCCAGACTTGTTCTCCTGAAGCACTTCCCAAAGTTCACATTTGCATAAGGTTTCAGATGATGAAGGGGGGGGTGGCAGAAGTAGGGGAGCAATAGAGAGGTGCAGTGGGACCCTCAGCCCCTCCAGCTCTGGCCGGTCAGAGCGATGCCAAGAGCCACCCGCTCTCCCCCCAGCAGAGGGACCGGAGCCTGGCAAGTCCCTGGTGGTTCCCAACTGTCCCCTGGCTGAGGCTCCTGAAGTGCCAAGCACACAGGAAGAGGAGAGGGCTCACAGGTGCTCACCAGTTGGCTCTTCATCCCAGCCAGTCCAGGTCATCATCGTCATCATCGCCAAAGAGCGGAGCCGGAGGGGGACGCCCCTTCATGCTCTGGAAGTAAAACCAGAGGGAAAGGTGTGGGTCTCAACAGCTTCCCAGTTTTTAGTAACTGCTACACAGCTCTGGCTCTGGACTCTCCAGCAGCTTTAGGAAGATGATTTCAAGAAGCCTCATGACTGACGTTTTTGTGCTTTTCATACAATGGCTTAATATTCCAGGAGAGAGACTTATGGGCTAAAAGGGAGAGGAGAGGGGGGGAGACACTAAAACCCTCCAGTGACCCAGTCTCACCCATTTCAGCCAGTGGGAGTCTGTCATCACTCCCAGTCCAGGGAACCCTTTTGAGCTCAATGAGAAACAAACTCCAAAATACTCCTGATTTATAGGGAGAGCTGGGCCAGCAGGAGCTGGGCAGTCCCCCCCCACCACGGGGTGGGTTTCAGACACGCTACAGGTTCATGCCTGAAGCAGTTTAGGAGGAGTGGAAAGACACAAGCACCTACCACTTCCTCCTCATCCTCCTCTTCAGAGGGTACACGAGGCTTCAGTGGTTTAGGAGATGCCGTTTCAAAGAAGTCATCATCCTCAAAGAGGCTAAAAGAAGATAAGAGAATTAACAGCTCGTTTGTAACACCAGGATGTAGAAGTTTTGTCACTGAGCTACACTCTACACTGAGGCACATACTCTTTACCAGAGCAGAACGCTGGTGGGTGTCAGGAGGATGGGGCAGGATTTTCAGTGGTGCCCAGGGACAGGACAAGAGGAAATAGAGCACAAACTTGAATATAAGAAGTTCCACCCAAACATGAGGAGGAACCTTGCTGTGAGGGTGTCAGAGCCCTGGCAGAGGCTGCCCAGGGAGGTGGTGGAGTCTCCTTCTCTGGAGACATTCAAACCCCACCTGGACACATTCCTGGGCAACCTGCTCTGGCAGGAGGTTGGAGTGGATGATCTCCAGAGGTCCCTTCCAATCCCATGGGATTCTGTGAATGACAATGGGACCTGGCAGCCACCCTATGAGGTCCCAGGGAAGGTTCATACTCCCCTCTACACTCAGGTGGGGATAACAGCACCAATGTCCCCCCCCCAACACTGATCTGCCCTGCAGCCACCCTCCCAGCAGGCCCTGCCCCCAACAGCTCGGTCTCTCCTGGCACCATGATGGTGCTTCAGCCTCCCCAGGCACTGCCCCACAGCTGGGGCACAGCCCCACCGGCCCCTGGGCGTGCTGGAATCAGCAGGAAAATGGGACTGTGGGTGCCCCAGCAGCCACCCCTCACCTGGAACCTTTCTGCCTGGGGCTGCAGCCCAGTTCCTGGCGTCCTGGGGTGTCTCTGAGAGCTGGGCTGGGCACTGAAGAAGGCTCCTTCTCAGAGCTACTTCCATCCGAGGGGTCTGTGCAGTTCCCTCCATCGCCATTCAAGGGAGGGGGCTCTAAACCCTCCTCTGCCTCCTGCTCTGCAGCTGGCTTTTCTGGAGGCACTGCCACATCTGCTTGTTCTGGCTGGGCTTCTAGAACAGAAGGTTCTCCAGCTTCTGCCTGCAAAGATACTCTGGAGGGACCACATTCAGTCTCAGCTCCCCCCATGGGACTGCTCTCCTGCCTTTGCTCAGGGGGGACAGGGTCTTCATCCACCCGGGGAACAGGCTGTCCTACGGGATCAGGACCCGGGCAGGATTCAGCTGAGGAAGGGAGAGGTTCCCCCTGGACCTTCTCTTCTTCTGACACCCCACTGCTCTTCATCGCCTGTTCTTCCTCAGCAGTTCTGGGCCTGGCAGACAGAGGAGTGGACTCTTCTTCCTGCTCAGACACCGTGGTCTCTGCAGTGGCTTCCCCAGGAGCAGCTGGGCTACGCTGCACGGGCTCTTCATTGTCAGGCTTTGCTCCAGGTGATGCCTCCTGTCCCGCTGCTCCTGTTCCACATTCCTCTTTTTTACCATCATCACCTTGTTTCTCCTGCTGCCTGCTGAGTAGGTGCAGTGTTACAGTCTGAAAAATTGGGTAGAGAGAACATAGGTTTACACCCTAAACATAAACAGGTGCCTATATCATCTTCTACTCCTGGGCTGCTTTGCAACAAGTTGTTGCACAGTTAGTTCAGACTCACAAGAGAAGTGTTTTCAGCCCCAAACTCGTTCTCTCACACCCATCACCCCGTTTCTCTCCTCACTCTCATACCTTAATGGTGTTCATGACAACACCCAGAACCGTCCTCCCACTGTACGACTCTTCCAGCTCAAATTCACCCCGAAGAGACTGAAATACACCATTCATTATCTTCTTTACCTGGAAAAGAGCGGGACAGGAAACCAAAGTAAGATCCACTAACATGTGAAGCACTGGACTCAACAGCAGATGCTGCTCCAGGTGAAGGAACAATAAATCCAGACACACACAAAGAATCTTTCCAAAGAATCTGCTGTTCAAATCAGCGATTCCTGTAGCGAAGCAGAACACACATATCTCTTCATCCATAACCATCACAACCTCCCCAAACCCATTCCTCCAGAGCAAACACAGGTTACTTCTTATCATTCTTTCAATTTTTAAATCTAAGCCTTAAGTCTTAAGCTTTAACATCCCCCCCCTCAAAAAAATATCATCAAACAACCAAGGTCCCACCCTTCCTGCCTCTGTAGACCTTGCTACTAGAAACACAGTGCTTCTGAGGAGAAAATAACATTTTTCCTTCTTATCTCTGCTCCAAGAGAAATAATACAAGGCAAACAGATTTGCTTAGTGAGGAGAAATACTGGCTAGTGAAGCTCACTTCTTCTGTGAAGTCTGCAGATGAAGAACCACCCTGATGCCTCTCCAGGTCTCGGATACGTTCCTCATAGTGAGCCCTCAGCGCCGCAACATCTGCCTGCAGGGCTGAGTACTGCCAAGGGAAACCAGGAGTTAGAGCAGCTCCAAACAGACCTTGCAGGGGATGGGGAAATGGGAAATGGGTTCTGGAAACAGCTTCCTAGCGAGGGGGAGAACTGGTGAGTGGAGTTGTAAGCTGGACTTTGATAGAAAGTTGCAAAAGACTTGGCTAAAAGTACCGATAGCAATATATCCAACCCAGCCAAAACCCTGGAGATCCACAACTGTGTCATCAGTTACACCAAGAACGGAGACAGCATTACTTGAGATCCCAGTGAAACGAGGGCTGGGTCTCACCTCTGGGCCTGTGCTGGTTTGCTGGGAGTTATTCCTTCCCTCTCATACTCTAGAACTCATGTTATTACTCTGGACACAGGCAGCCCAAGGCTAGTGATCTCTGCCCTCTGTAGTCACCTGCTGTGTTCTTCCCTTTACCTTCTCTTTGACAGGCTCTAGTTGCTCCAAACGTTGCTGAAACTCAGATGATTTTTCCTCCTCTGCTTTTTTTGAGTGTTTTAGAGCCACAATCTGAAAGACAAGAACCAGAGCCCATCAGTTTCTGGCCCCTTTCGGTGTCACTCACTTCAACTGCTCATAAGCAGTCACTCAGCCCTGAAAAGCAGAGGAGACTGTAGCTGTTGTTTTAGTCTGAGACTGACAGCATCTTGGCTCTCCCTCAGAACAGGGCAGTAAATTCACTAGCCCACTAGCCCACCATCTCAACCTAACAGATACAAACACAGAAACACATCCCCTGGACAAGGCCAAATTCCACAACAGTCAAGAAATTAAGAAGTCAAATGGAGGGAGAGGGTAGTTGGTTACAGTTACTGGTTATTTGGCGTTACATTTCAGCAATAATCCCAGCCCTTTTACCTTCTCTTCCAGCTGGGACAGCTGCTGCTGCAGGGAATCTCTCTTCTCACACACCTCCTGGTACTCTCTAAGATGCTGCTCCTTGGCCGAGGCCAGCACCCGCTCACATTTGGCTTCCCACTGGGATTCCAGCTCTGCCTGGAGGAGTGACAGCTGCCCATCCCACGGGAGAGATCATCAGGAATGCTCACACACACTCTGCATTTGCACAAGCAGCTGAAAACTTGAGGCTGGACAACACCTCCTGCCCTCAGCTGGAACACCCCCATGCGGATGGCAACCCTGGAGCGGGCACCAGCTCCTGCCACCTCCTCTCAGAGTTTAGTTCTGGCCACGTTCCTTCAGGCTGGCACAGATTTTAGATCCCATGGCATATTTTAAAGCAGTCTTACACTCGGCAGCAGCCCTGAATTCTCTCTACTGTGGGCTCAGTTTGGTGTCTCTCCTTTCCTCAGCCTGACCCCGACGCCGGGTGCCAGCCCGTACCGATGCTGCCCCAAAAATCCGCAGCCAGAGCAGGAGCCTGTGGCTGGAGTCAGAGAAGGACTGGGACCTGGCAGCCTTCCTGCCTGCTCACATCACCCTCTTCCTTACAGAGACATCAGTGTAAAGCCCAAAGGCAGATGCAGGGCCAACGAACACCAGCAAAGCTATTTTAGAAAGACAAAAGTGAACCCTTTGTTAAAGTTAACCCCTAAAATCAAGCAGGCAACGTCTTCATTCTTCCACTCCCTGAGTGTTTTCACAACTATTTCCTACCCATATGTTCCTACGAGCCTTCCAGCCCCTTGCTGGAGAAGCTGCCATGACTCCTCACCTGCTCTGCTGCTGCCTGGTCAGTTGAAGTCCGTGCCTTTTTCAGCAGCTGCCGAAGCTTGTCCAGCTCCTGCTGGTACGACCTGCGTATTTCTTCCATCTCCTCCTCAGCTTGAGCTCTCTCCGAGAGGGATTTCTTCTTCCTCTCTGCAAGGTTCTGTAATTCAGAACAGGACACAGAAGAGGCCAGATTGCACCAAAGTACCTTCTCTTCCTCGTACAGAAAGGGCTTCATTGAGCAGGAAATGCTATCACTTCAAAATTGAGCTAAGATTATTTTAGAGGTAGGAAGGTTAACATATTACTGTCTAAGACATTAAAAAAATTTAGTAAAAATCACATAAGTACAAAGGATCCAGCAGCACAGGGATCCTTGCCTGTGGATGAGTCAAGATTTACCTAATATACTTGTTTACAAGCAAGAATATTGGGTTTAATTTCATCAAACAACAGAAACCCTGCATCTCTGCAACGCTGGCACTGGACATACCCTTTCCAGGGTCTCCTTTTCCACTTTTAGGTCCGTTAACTCTTCTTCCAACGCTGTGATCTTCATGTCCAGCTGCTTGCGGCTCTGCTTCTCAGCTTTGAACCTACTCTGAGTGTCCTCAGAGGCTTCTTGGAGCTCTGCAAAAAACACACTTCACTGTGGGTTTCAGTGCTACCTGTATTTCAGGTTAGAGCTTTTGGGGCTGGTGGGAAGGAACAGTATCTCTTGCACAATGAAATCAACCCCACAGCTTCACCTGCAGGGAGAACTAGAATTTATCCCAGAGTTTCTTCTGTGAAATGTCAATGCTTATACCTCAGCTTTTATCTTAACTTTTCAGCCACTGGAGCATCTCTGGTTGCTCTCTGAGGACAGCAATGCCAAGGGACTGCTGTCCATAGGCATCCCCATGACAGGATGATTTTGTTCACTGATTCATCCCAGTTTCCTCGTGGCAGCAACAAGGATGCACACACCCTTCAGACATCCCTCTTGGAAACCCCTGTGATCTGGAATTCTGGAAGGGATCACAGACTGTCCAGAAGGAAAGAATTTCTGAATATCACCAGAGGAGGAAGGGACTCTTGCAGAAGCAGCCACACGTTTGGGTGCCAAACAGGACTATCATGGTTTAGCCTCAGATGGCTACAAAGAACCATTTAGCTGCTCTCTCACCACCCCCTCCCAGCTGTGGGGAGAATTGGAAGAAAAAGGCAAAAGTTGTGGTTTGAGGCAAAGGCAGTTTAACAGAAGAGCAAAGGGAACAGGAAAACAACAATAACACCAATAGAGGAACGTACAAACACTAATTATGGCACCAACACTCACCCACTGGACCTGAGATACCCCAACCTGCTCCCCAGTGACTTCCTGCCACCACCCCGGCTTTAGACTGGGCATGGCCAACACGGGGTGGATATCTGTGTCCCTGCCAGATCCTGGGGAAAATTAACCCCAGGGATAGGACAAGAGGAAATGAGCACAAACTTGAATACAAGAAGTTCCTCCTCACGTTTAGGTGAATATAAGAAATTCCACCAAAACATGAGGAGGAACTTCTTCGCTGTGAGGGTGGCAGAGCCCTGGCAGAGGCTGCCCAGGGAGGTGGCGAGTCTCCTTCTCTGGAGGCATTCAAAACCTGTCTGGACAAGTTCCTGTGCAACTTGCTCTGGGCGGATCTGCTGTGGCAGGAGGTTGGAGTGGATGATCTCCAGAGGTCCCTTCCAACCCCATGGGATTCTGTGAACCCTACCCCTGCCAGAACCAGGACATCACCCCAGAAGAAAGGAAAATCTTACGACTTTGAAAAAAGAATGACCTTAAGGAGCTCTCATGGAACAGGCACAAGAACTCCTACCTGCTAACTGTGCCTGCAGTTGGTTGAGCTGTGTCTCGTGTCGCTCCGCGTCCTGCAGGGCGGCAGAGAGTTGTTTCCGCAGGTCCATCTCCTTCTTCTGGTGGGCTGTCAGCTCCAGCTGCAGCTGGGAAACCTGCGCCGTGGCGGTTGCTAACTCCTCGGCAACTTTGGCCTGTGTCACAAAATGGAGCAGGGAAAAGGAAGGGAAAAGTGCTGTGAGTGTGAGGAGGCACCAGGACTGCTCTCACAGGAAGAGCCCATAAGGTACTAGAGACCTTAATGGAGAAGTGCTGGGATCCAGCTCCTCACAGACACCTCCAAATTGAAGAGGTAATGATAACTTTTTTGCCACATAACCAAGTTGTTTGGCTGTAACCTGTCCAGACTGACTAGGAATTTGCACAAGACCATCAACAACCTCATCACCACATTCATTCAACTCAGCAAATTTTCCCAAGAAGCTTAAACACATTTTTAAGCCTAGTCCCAGTGCCTGGTGGCTCTGCTCAGAGTTGTCAGGCCATGACAGCATCTATTCAAGTAAAAGCTTGGGCTCCAATAACTAATTATCTTCAATAAGGTTACAAATCACCGTAAAGCCACACAAAACATAGGCTTGTTCCAGTCAAAAGAGCACCTTCCCTCAGAGCACGCAGCATGTAGCCACCTTGAGGTGCCCACAGGGGCAAGGCTGTCATTTGGAGCAGAGCTCTCACAGGAATTTGTTGATGTGTCTGGATTTAGGATCACTCAGTCGGTGACTCATGTAAAACCAGGTAGAATACAGCTCGTTAGACAAACAATATGTCAGGGGAGGCTCAAGGCATCAAGACAGACTCCCAGTTTTGTTGCATGGCACAAAGTTCAGAGGATGCTCTGCAGAGACAGAGCTACACTGGTCAGAAAACCTCACTTGCTGCAGGGAATTCCTGAACAGTGCCTGTATCCACACCTATATCCAGATTCCCAACAGCCTTTCACTGCCGTGTAACTGGAAACTGCAGAAGAGCTGGAGTTACTCTCTGTATTCTCTGCTTTATCCTCAAGAGAGAATTAAAGTGTTTCTCTTCAGACTGGGACCACTGCTTTCTGGCAGAGAAGAGCTGTGAGCAAAACTGTTCCAACTACGGCGAGGATGAACCTGTGCTGACCTTGAGGGCCAGGACATCACACCATTAATTTTAAAGAGGAGGGAGCATTTCAACAGAGACTGGCTAAACCCAATCTGCTTTTCTCTTACATTTCTATAAATATCTCCCTGAAGTTCAAGATACTAACTCCTTGTGTGCTAAAACCAAACCAAAACCCCATGGCATTATTTAAAGGTTATTTTAACACTTGCCTTTGTCTTTAATGACAAATAAAGAGAAATAAAACCAAAATCTTACGCCAGGGACTGTTAGTAGACTTAAGTTTCCCAGTGAATGTTTCACATCTACACTAGCTCAGCCCCAGCCTCCAGCTTTCAGGTACCCAGAATCTTACATGATCAGTGTCTGCTCTGACCATTACACAATCGTGTCCTGTTTCTCCCATGGGGAAGGTGAAATGAGCAGCGTGTGACAAAGCTCTCTGAAATGGCTCCCCATGAAAGAGTGGGATCAGTGGCGACGCTGACATTTATAAAGCCCTTTTCCAAGTTGAAGATCCATCCGTGCTAATTCAAGATCTGAGGCAATTATTTGAACCCCAATCAGCCTGTAGCTAGTTCAAGAGGAAGCTGGGCTGGCACTATCAAGGGCACAATTCTGTGTCACCTCACAGTCAGCAGACACTGCCTCACCTGGTCCCAGCCCCGATCCGCTGGCGGCATGTGCTAGGAAGAGAAAGCAGCGACAGGAAACATCAAGAGTTAAGAACACAACTTGAAAGGCAGAGGCATTAATCATCATTAGAAAAGCAAAACGCTTCATTACAGGAGCCTAAGACATGCCAGAGAAGCCTTTAAAATATTTCAAGAGCTGTCAAAGCTTAGGCAGAAAAAGGTAGTGAAGCCTGGCTTAAAAAAAAGAGAAGGTAAAGGTACCACCAGAGGTACATCACACCCCCAGAGGTACATCACACCCCCAGAGGTACATCACACCCCCAGAGGGGTCCCAAGGTGAGCACCCTGGCACTGGGGAGGGTGGGCATGACTTATCCTTATGGCACACAAGGCCTTCAGCTCAAGCTGTGACGTGCTCTGCCAGATTTCAGACATCTAGAACCCAAAGCAGCAAGCGACTAGTACCTCTCAGTGATCCTAGGGACAGATGCCTGGCCTGGGTCACAAAATAAAAGGTGATTCCCTATTTTTAAAGTAAAGAATAGATAAAACAGCTTAAAGTTCTTCTCCCTGATTCTGTCTGTCCATAGTGATCTCGGCATGGCAGTCACAGAGCAAGCTCAGCTAGATAAAAGGAAGAGGAAGGAATCCCAGCCTTCGTATTTACAGTCAATACTCTTACAAAGTGTGGGGAAATCTTTTACCAGTGCAAAAAAGTTGTGTTTTTTCTGATCCAGCCTGAAGCCTATTCATGGAACAGCATTGTCACCCAGGCAGTGACGGCTCAACCAGGTGGAGTCCTATTGAAGACGAGGCTGGAAAGATTCCTGAAGATCCTACCTTATACTTCCAAAAGATGCTTCTTCCCCAAATTACTTATCCCACAAGCTGGATGCTGTGCTTGCTGGCAGAAAGGAGTTTTATTTATTATTTCCAACCTGACTTATTCTTGGTTAGAATCTCTCACAATCCCTACGTATTATGGGTATGTGACCTGGGCTCTCAGTGGAAGGAGGCAGCTCTCCCTCATTGCACCCCAGCACACAGTTATCAGCCATTTATTACTCTATTCTTTAGCATATTAGTTAATATAATTTGGAAAGCTGCCTCAGAGCCTTCCTGCACAGCACACACAGCCATGCATTATGTGCCTTCAACTGGTTTGAAAGCTATTTCCCAATAGGCCCTTTTACACAAGCACAATACATTATTAGTAGAAACAACCAGCTTTGGATTAGTGTAACAAAGAAATGGTGTAAAAAAGTGCATGAAACTCTAGTAGGAGATAACTTTTCTTAGAGCTACTTTCACTCTATTTCAGTTAAATAGAAGGGATAAAAAAACCCCCCAACCTTCTGAAACTATCAGTGTAACTGGATAAACAAAGTATATTTTCAACCTGACAAAACCCTGTGATACACACAATTCCTCAAACATGTTGGGCTATATCCCTACAATTCTAACAATAAATCAGAAACTTTCCTGGAAGCTCAGAATATTCAAACTACAATAGCATAAAAATGTACGTTTATATCCTCTCTGCTGCTTTTGTTATGAATGCCAGGAAATATTCAAGTTGTTTCTCAAAACAGCTTCAAAATGTAAGTTCAGAACTGCTGTTGCCTGGTAAAAGAACGGGCTCCACCCTCGACTAAGGCGGCTTCAGTGTGTTTTAGTGCAAAAAGCAGCCCAACTGCAGCTCCTTGTCCCCATTACCTTCTCCTGCTCTGCATGCAGCACCCTTGCCTGGGTGTTTTCATTTGTCGTTTGCAGTGAATGGTTCCTCTGCTCCATCAGCAAGTTACTTTGCTCGACGTATCTGTGAAGAGGGGAAGGCTGCATGAGTATTTACATAAATACATGACTTGGAGCGAAAGGCACAGATAGAAAAGGTGATATTTCAAAGGAGTTTTCTCCATGACAAGTCCCAGACAACTTTGCAGGATGCCCTGCACTGAAGAGCCTGATCCCAGAAGGGTGGGATGGGCGTGCCTGCCACAGCAGAGATTATATCAGTTTGGGTAATGCTTCACCTCTTTGCAACAAGCCTAATGATCCTATTGTCCAATTAAGGAGTTTTGACAACCTGATATCCACTGGCCTTTGCTATTTCCTTTAAGAAGGGGAATAACTTGTTTAACTGCCTTGAACACACTCAGCCGTAGAACTGGGGACACCACATCCTCTACAATTTCTTTCACCTTACTAAAAAGCTAGCAAAAGTAAATTAACTCCCAGAAGCAGAGCAAGCATGCTCAAAGAAGGTTTGAGGGTTTTTTAACCCCTTTAATGTATTCAAGTAAACTGCAGTTTTGGAGATATGCCCTGAAGGGGTGGGAAACCACACTTTTAATGCCTTGAAAAAGAAACACCTTAAAATAGAATGTCTCTATGCTAAAGAGCACCTCTCCTGGTTATACCTAACCAAGTGTAGGCTTTGAAGGTGCAGGGGGGCAGTACTCTCCCACTCCTTACCTCTGATTCCGCTCAATCAACTCGCTGATCTTCTCATTCTGCTCCTCAATCCGACTGCTCTTCTCAAATATCTCTTGCTTCAGCCTCTCATTCTCCTAAAGCACAGCATGAATATTTGTCTTACTTATTTGAGCAGCACCTAAGCCTTTGTTTTTTACAGATGCAGGACACGGGTGAGACTGATCACCTTCAGGTGTCACCTAACAGGAAGGTACCACGCTGCACTTAGTGGGAATCCTGGCATAGGACAGAGGGTGCCAAACCACATTCTAGAGAATGTTGTGTCTGGTTGACTTTGTCACCCTAGAAAAACTACAAAGTATAAGACTAAGTGTTGAAAACCAGAAGTAGATGATTCCTGCAACTCAGCTGTGAAACTCCCATCTGTGGGGTGCTGGAGGAAAGTCCACAATGGTTTAAGAAGAGGTGGAATTTCTCTCACACAAACATCAAGGCCTATTAAATACCAATATATCGACTCCAAAAACACAAACCGTTGAGAAAAGCCTTTTTGGGGGACAGGGGTGGAAATCATTGTTTATCTCATGCTCTTAACTAGAAAGTTGCTTTTGGCCATAGAGAAATAGAACACGTTGGGGGATGGACACTCGGGCCAAGCCAGTACAGCTGTCCTCATTAGGAATAACACAGTGGGGCCCAGCTCCTTACGGAACGAGTCAAACACTGCTGGCCACCCTCACCTGGATTATGCGTTGGATATTGCTCATGATCATGGAGGCTTCCATAGTAACAGAGGAGATACCAGGCAGCAATGAGCTGTTTCCAGTGTTTTGTTTCTTCAACTCTTCCACCTGCACGCACAAAGCATTCGTAAGTCAGGGGAAAGGAGTTCATGGATGTAGATAAGAGTCTGACACCTGCAAAGTCCCGTTTCACTGTTCCATCTGAGTGGCTGTAGGGTACATGCCTCTGCATCACCTGCGACAGCTCCCAAAGGGCAGCAAATGTCTCCAGACACAACTCATCATACGAGAGCAAGAGTCAGCCACCCCTCCTAGTGCTGTCGTTCCAGATGGCTGTGCCACCACACAGCAAGACCTGGACAGGCTGGAGAGCTGGGCAGCGAGGAACCTGATGAACTTCAACAAGGGCAAGTGTAGGGTGCTGCACCTGGGGAGGAATAACCCCCTGTACTGGAGAGCAGCTCTGAGGAGAAAGACCTGGGAGTCCTGGTGGACAACAGGATGTCCATGAGCCAAGAAGGCCAATGACATCCTAGAGTGCATCAAGAAAAACATGACCAGCAGGTGGAGAGAGGTCATCCTCCCCCTATGCCCTGCCCTGGGGAGGCCCAATCTGAAGCAACAGGTCCAGACAGAGAGACAAACGGACACCTGCTTCGATGGATGGAACACTGGGGGCACACATGCACATTTGTAGGGACAGATGGACAGCTCCTGAAAAGGATGGATCTCTCGTGCGATAGATGGACACCTGGCTGAACTCTGGAGAGAGTACAGCAGAGGGCTACAAAGATGATTAAAGGCCTGGAGCATGTCTCTGATGAGGAAAGGCTGAGGGACTGGGATCTGTTTAGTCTGGAGAAGACCAAGGAGGGATCTGATCAATGCTTACAAATACTTAAAGGGAGGGTGTCAGGAGAATGGGCCCTGTCTTTTTTCAGTGGTGCCAGTGACAGGGCAAGAGGAAATGGGCAGAAACTTGAGTATAAGAAGTTCCACCTAAACATGAGGAGGAAGTTCTTTACTGTGAGGGTGGCAGAGCCCTGGCAGAGGCTGCCCAGAGAGGTGGTGGAGTCTCCTTCTCTGGAGACATTCAAACCCACCTGGAGACATTTCTGTGGGACCTGCTCTGGGTGGCTCTGCTCCAGCAGGGGGTTGGAGTGGATGATCTCCAGAGGTCCCTTCTAACCCCATATCATTCTGTGACAGCACCTTCCCCCCAGCCTCATCTCAGTTGGTACAGTAGCAGAATTACTACCACTACAAGGTCTGATAATACTGGATTTTTCACTGTTTACACATCACATGTAAGTGTAATGCCAGCTCCTCAGACCACATCTGGAGAGCAAACAGCAGTAGTGTTTTGTTAACAAATCTGTCCATGCCATACATTACCTTGGCAGCCAGATGATCCATTTTATCTACTACTTTGCTAACGGCCATTCGGATTTCGGTGTTGTGCTGCCGAGCTTCCGTCATCAGAAAGGAAGTAACATCCCCAGGTGCTTGAATGGAAAGAAGAGAGATCTACAGTCACAAGGGGAAAAGGCCTGCACACAGACATAAAAAGTGGTTTGAAGCCTGACAGACAGGACAGCCACTCTCTTCCCAGAAATAGATGGTATTTGGTAATGGTATCTGGAAAACTAATAACGTAGGTATTTTCCAAATAACAGGAATAGGCAGGTTTATGACTACAGGAAATTCTTTGCCCACATGAGAGCACTCAGGTCAATAAGAGGGAAGTGCCCAGAGCACTGAACAATACACAAAGAGGTACAAACAACAGGAATGAAGGCTGGCTCCTGAAATTTTAAACTGAAAAACTGCACTCCAAGAAATGTTCAGCTACACTCAAGTTTTCACCAACAGGGATTACCTAAACAGCTCTTTAATTGCCTTTAGTCCTTCTTAAGCTGCACCTTTTTTTGGGGTTACGTCCTCCCTCTTAGTGAAGGTTCCTGTATACACACTTAAATTCTTTCCCTGGCTGGTAGGACAGCTGTTCCTGTTACTGTTATATTTGTAACTGGAAGCACCAGTTATAAAATGCTTTTAGTAAAACACAGCCTTGGGGAAATACTTAGAAATTCTCCCCCTTCAACTGCTTGAATTTCCTTGATGTATGAAAAAGACGGATATTTACTAGGAAGTGTCTGCCCATATTTGGTATGCAAAAATAAGAATTTGGGAAACAGCACAGCATTACAGACAGGTGAACATGCTACCGTTGCTGCATAAATCAGAATTATAAACACTTTTACTGCAGGTATTTCAGCCTTCTGAAAAGCATGTACATTTTAAACTTACCTTGGTAAGGTGCAGGATACATCTGTCCTACAGGCTGGAGCTGAGAAGCAGACGCAGCAGTTTGGGGGTAAGCAAATGCCATGCCTGGATACGCCTTGAGGAACAAATTCAACAGATTAGAATGTATTCTGATATTTCTCCCCACTCAAGTGGTTTTCATGTTTTTTAATCCCAAGAGCAATGATGATATTTGGAAAAAAAAAAAAACCAAAACAACCAAAGAGAATTAGGGAGCAGGAAGTCAAATTACACAACAGTCATAGTAAAGCCACTCTTCTTACAAGGCTTAGATACGCGTTCAAGTTACCACAGCTTAATAAGTACCTTCTTCCCTGAAGTTTAAGTAAAAGCACATTCCCCCCTCATTTATGGGAGGCAAAGATCAGATGGGAACCACTCACTGCAGCCTATTGGGTGTGCAGCAATCTGAAGTCACACGAACTGCAGCACAAGGCTATTCCTAGGAAAGGCTCAAACATGCAACTCGATCACAGCTTTACTGCTCAGTGCTTATCAGAAGCAGCTCTGCAGACTGAAGAATGTGTTAAATGCTAGAAGTACCTCACTCACAGCAATTTACTCTCTCAGGCAAGGTTAAAAAAAAAAATTTACAATACAACTTGGGTCAAGTTTCTAGAAGAATTCAGGATATGGGGGTCAGACTTTCAAAATAATAAATCCAAATTGCTGTCAGATTTAAATTTCACTTTAATGACTAGTTTTTATTTAATCAAGCAGAAAATCCTATCTTTTTTCATCTTGTTACTTGCCACAACTTCCTCATTCTCAATACAAGGAAAATGCGAAGCCAAAACAATCCACCAGGGGTTTTTCTCTTGTTGCCTTTTTTTTTGTGGATTTTTTTTTTTTAATACATAGGGCCTGTTTTTATTAAAAAATATTTTCTTCTCTGCTTGGACCCTTTAAAAACAAACAGCACTTCTATGTGGCACAAGCCACTGTTTGATTTCCAAACCCTCCACATCATTGGTTAAGTAAAAATAACTACAGAAGCCATGAGATAATAAGCTTGGTCTGTACGATACCTTTGTCCTCAGTCATCACTACCTGATGTGGCAAATACATGGTGTGTTGAGCCCCCATTCCCTGATTAGCAGGTGGACTGCATCACTTTACAGAAGTCAATTCTTGGTTCCATTTTAAAAAGCCATCAGCAGGCAGAAAAGTAGTCTTTTTGATTAAAATTTAAGAGGCATTTGTTTCCAAACCTGAGAATGCCAAAGAAGAGTCAGAAGCAGCAGTCTGGGATTCTCACCCTTATATGCTGCTATAGAATTCCTGCTCCCAGCAATGAAGATGACAATCAAATTTCTGAGAAAGGACAGAAGTACCAATATTCCTGATTTCATTTTGGTACCTGAAAGCCCTGTGTCCCTCCAGGCAGAGCTGAATGGGGCTGGATCGTCGCAGGTATTAAAGCAGCAGAAGATACCGGGGGTGTTGAACCAGATGCTTGAGATACTGAAAGAGAAGAAAGAAATTCAGCATGTCAAAGTCGCTAGAAATAATTTAACTCACTCATCATGAAACACAAAAATCTTTAACACCAGCCTGTCTGCGGCCTCGTGAAAACTAAATCCAGTCAAACAAGTGATAAAAGGTCAAGAAAAGCGTCATCTTTCACAGAAATTTCACCTCTAGCTACACTTAGACAACCTCTTTTCACTGAAAGGTGGCTCTGAAGTTTCCTGACACGAGACGTTACTCAGACCGACTAATGACTGCTCAGCTGACCAGCAGCTGACCTGACGGTTCCATCATGGGAAGACAGGTCAAGTCCATGTCAAACCTGCCAGCCCTCTGATGCCCTTTGCTATTATTTCCATCATTTTCAACAACAACAAAAAATTCTGCTTGCTGGGAAAGGGTTTGTAACAGGTCCGTTTACAAATCACATGTCCTGGAAGTCTCAGTGCCACCCCAGCACACACAATGACAGAGCAGCTGCTCCTCCTCAAGCAATAACGTGAGCACAAGATCACAATGAATCTACTGCAAAAAATTCCATCTTGTGCTTTATCTACCTTTGGATCAGCAAGGTTTTTAGAACTATCTACCAGGTCCTGTGGCAGCTCCTGAAAGGCATCCTCTATTCACACCCCCCTTGTACCTGAAGCCTGCGAGGAGGTGATGTTTCTCTGTACCAATCCCAGCCTGAGCAGCACGTTACCTTGTGTGGACACTGTGGGCAGCACCGCGTGAGCTGGTTGCGATGGTCTCACCGAGGATGAAGCCACTGGCTGTGCCGTCCCTCTCAGAGTATTTGGATCCTAAAAACATTTCTGCATGTGACAAGGAATGCTAAAGAACGAGCAAACACTTTGACCCCGAGGTCGCTTGAGGCTGAGTGTTATCCAATTAACCCAACTGAACTACACCACAACATGGAATCATTAAAGCCTCTTGCCACAGAAACAGTGAAAAAAGGAAGAGTTATTGTTACGGGCTCCTTTCTATGGAATTCACACTGAGGAAGCAGCATCAGTCAATGCTCAGGTGACTGGTGATGTACCTCTATTTCTGAGTCACTGGAGTCGAGCTGGCTTCCCGCTGTCCCGGCAAGGAAAGGCAGCATGGGCTGTCCCATCTTCGCCATCCGAGAGATGAGCTTCGCTTTCGCTACGTCTGGATTCTAGAAGAAACATCTGCAATTACTCTTCATCTCTCAGCCCAGGCTTTATAGACATTACAGAGACATTTATCAGGATTAGACTTTTCTAAGTCACCGACTTAATTATTCTGGTTCTTTCAAATTTCTCAATGACTGAAAAAATGATTTTCAGGCACACAAGATAACACCATGGGTTTGTAAATCTGGCTTGATTTACATACTCTGCTTCTGGGATGACATTGCTGTCATTGCTTAGGAAAATCTATCCCTGCACAAAACACAGCAACAAGAAGATTAACAATGTGTTAATTAAGGAAGCTCTTTAGAAGCTTCTTCTGACCCGAGGCACATGCAAGAAGTCATCTTTTCGTGTAGCTATATAAACTTACACTGAATGTCCCAATTATTTTTTGTTATCCATTTTAAACTTGTCCATTTATCCAAGAAGACAATTAGCCGTGCAAGTATCCACATGGTCAAGGTAACTTTACGTTTAAGAGTAGGAGCTGAGACCGAGGTTCGTCATGTTCTACTAATTCCTTCTAAAGCATGTCCCTGATCTGCTGTTAATAAGGTGAACAGTTCAGAGTGTCTCAGTTGTGTGATGTTCACTTTATCTTCAGCAACACCGACTGCAGACGTGAAACCAACCAACCTTCCCTACTTAAGGCTTCCAATTTGTTAGGAAAAAATTCTACAGCACTTACTGCTAGTTGTTCACTGATGGAGTTTGACTTGGCCCGAACAGCCTGCTCCCTGAAAAGCCAAAGGGGTGTATATGGACATTGGAGACAAACAAAAATTCAGCATCCAACATTCTGCATTTCTAAATACTGTCAAACGCATCTCCCTCTGAGGAAAATTATTTTCTTGTATTGTGACCGTTTCTTTTAGCTGACTTTTAGAAGACTCTTTACAATATTATCTGTAGATTCTGAACATCATTACGGGCAAGTTCCATGGCTGTAGAACAGCTGACTCCAGCAAGATGATTGACCCCGTTCTGGTAGAATTTTAACCAAGTCCAATAACAAACTCCTTACGGCAGCAAAACTAGCACTTATACTTGAACTCCTCAAAAACGATGACTGACTTAAAAAACAAAAACAAAAACTGACTTAAATTAGTTAATTTAAGAAATAAATGACAGTGTAAAATTTGCAATTAAACAAATTGGTCAAGATCAACTTATGCCCACGCTGCCGCCTGAGATGAGAATGCTGTTGTAGCAGGACCCACACAGCTAAGTCACGCCTGTCTGGAGAGGAATGACTTCTTTCATCTGTGCTCATCTCTATTTCTTTAAAACTTTAAAACTGAAAGTCAGCATTCAAGCAGACAATTTCCTGCAGTTCTTGCTAGCAAGCAGTTCTCTGCCACGCCGACGGCACTATGTTGGCAGACAGAGGACCCACATTTGCCAAACGATGGGTGATGTGCCAGATGTTAGTGAGCATTCCCATTTTTCCATAGAGACACGTGTTTTAACCGTGCTGCTCCCTACCCGGGCTTTGGAGGTATCGTAGATGGAGGCAAAAAACCAGTGTCTGCAGAGAAGCCATCAGAATTGGGCACTGGAGAAGGTGCAGCAGAATCCCTTGAGCTCCCACTCTGTCCATCCGAAGCAGAGGATTCCTTCACCAGCTTCACCTTAAAAAGCACAGAATAAACCAGATGTTTTTCTGGGTTCCCAAAAAAGTTCTCAGCAATTTGTTACTTTTGATGTCTGCACCTTTGTCAAGCTTGTGTGCTTCATGTAAAAGCACAGAACTGATTCAGAACTGGAGAAGCTGAGTCTTTACATCCTGTCAGTCCTCATTATGAACATTTTGTTTTCCCAAGTGACTCACAAATAAGACAATGAAAAGATCCCAAGACAGTTAGAACCAACACGTCTTAGTAAACAGCCTAGAGGGATTTTATGGGTTTAGGTTTTTTTTGTTTGGTTGGTTTTTTAAATTAAAGATTTGTATCTTCCTGAGGTCTATGGTTTATAACAGTTTCTGTACTGCAGTTCTCAAGTCAACACCAACTTTTCACCTCACAGACAGATGCTGATGCCCAACAGCTACAAAGCAGATGTAAAAGAAATGCTTGGCAGGAGGCACTCACCCGTCTCACCTCCACCTCAAACACCAACGTGGAGTCTGGAGGGACACGGCCAGTCACTCCCTGGGCCCCATAGGCCCACGCCGGAGGAATAATGAGGTACCTTCGTCCTCCTTTCTTCATCCCAAGCATTCCTTCTTCCCAGCCCTTTGGTTTCCAGAGACATAACAAAAGAGAAAGAGAACAGTTTGATCAGTGACATTAGACTTCCTTTTAATTACACTAATTAAGACTGCTTCAGGCAGAAGGTTCCAGAACATAGAGAGAATCTTGTAAAATCCTATTCATTCTCAGTCTTTAGCACTAAACCTTTGTCTTGCAAAGAGTCATAATGGCCAATTATAAATTGCAACATTAGTTTGAGAATAAAGATGCAGCTCCCAACGTGTTGATAACGAAATCAAACAGATACAGCAATATCTAGCCTGAAGGCTGGAGGCTTCCAGATCTCCATATGGTTCCAGAAACCTGGTTAAAGTGTTAAATATCATAAATTAAGCAGCTCTCACAGATCACACCAATTTCCTGGAGAAAATAATTGCATGCTGTGCTGTGTGCTCAAATTCTGCAGTTGTGTGTAGTTTGCAGGGCACACAGTAGTGACCTCTCTCCACATTCTGGGAAAGGATGAGCTCCACATCATTGAGAGATTATTTCCAAGTTGCTATGGTCAGATTTACAAAGCACTCCTAGAAAATGGTTGTACTGAAGGAGACTTAGAAATTAGAACAGTGTCAAATGGATACCACTATTTAACAGGGTGACCACTACAGGTTAATAAAATACACGTTAAAAACCTGTAAAGAAGAAAAATAGAGTATCTTCAATAAAGGGCAACTTATAACAGGTCATATACAAATTACTTGGGTAATGGAAGTGGCCTCAACAAAAGCATCTCTGATTCACAACCCTATTTTATGGAACAACGTAAGGGAGCACCATAGCATCTGGACTGAAAAATTACTACAATCAAAACCCTCATGAATGAGCTCAGATGCTTGGCAGCATCTTTTATTAGACCATCCTAAAACTTCTGCATTGTCTTCACCTTCTCATGCTTTTCTCCCATCTGTTATACCAGAGCTATCTGCTGCACTGCTTTTGAGGCACAGTGAGTGGGGAGGAATCTGAAGTTCTTCTCAAACTGAAATCCTCCCTTAGAAATAGTGTACTCTGACAACAAGATAATAGCTTAAGTGACAAAAAACCCCAAACCCCAGCTCTTGAAAACAGGAAGCTTCTCTTTTATTAAACAAGACACTTCCTAAAACTGCCATTGAGAGGGACCCTAGGTATATTGTGCAAATTAAGAAGTTTGAGTGAGTCACTGTTACATTGTTTCCTATCAAGTGAAACATGTAACAGAAATAGCATATATGAATCCTGAACAAAATCTTAATTCAAATCTCAGAGACTTCAATTATCATAATGAAAGTGCCAGAAGGTCTACCTTGATGACCTTCCCAGATCCCAGCTTCAGCCGCAACAGCTTGTCCTTGTTCACATTCGAGTCAAACACCTAGAGAGTTGAACAAAAACCACAAAATACATGAATTCCCCAAAAGTTTCAAAACTCTGCATGCTACTTTACTTATTCCATGAACTCTTACAATCTCTTATGTGCTATTTTGCATCTGTTACTTCCAAAATTAACTCTCCACAGGTGTGAGACATAGCATGGCCAGAGCTTCTAGCCCATTGCACAGTACAATTTCTTGAAGTGAATGAGAGCTGGAGACTAAAACTGCTTTGAGCCTGATGGTCAGGACAGGAACTGGGCCAAGAAAACTACTCCACAACAGCCTTATCTCAAGGAGCAAACAACTGTCTAGGAGTTTTGTACATTAAACTAAGTCATATGCAGCTGAAGAATCCTCTATCAGGAAATTAGAAGTAAGCTCTCTACATGCCAGTGGTATGCCAGAATTATGCCAGGCAGCCCAAGAAAAAAAAAAACAAAAAAATCCACTAAATATGAAAAACCAAAAAGCCCTTTCTTATAGCAAAGAGATTCAACTGCAGATGGATGCAAATGCAAAACTCTCTGCCATGAATTTCACTAATAGTAAAACCAGAAGTGTTTTGAAGGTAATGCTTTGAAACACCAAAGCATTTCTTTTGCTTACTGGCAAGCTGGATTGGACACAGCTGCAAGAGGATGTACAAGCAATCCTGTTCTGTTAATTTTTGGAGATGTGCTTTGTGTCAGACAAGGCCCTTCTTATCCCTCAAGCCATTTCCAAAGGAGCACAGTTCCTTCTACCCCTTCAATGTCCCTTCTCACCATTTTCATTAACACCAACATGTGCGAGTGCCTATGAATGTTTAAAGCATCTCAATCTCCTCCTCCTGAACAGTATGGAATCCCTTATTCTACAGGTAACACATATGACCTCAGGTAGGGTGCCATAAGTCACTGAAAAAGTAGCTTTAACACCACCAATACTGTGCTAGATGGGGCAGATTCTTTCCAGGGATCATCACACTCACTCAGGATTAGGAGAAATGTCTTTACCTGTCCGAGCCCATTGTTCTGGAAGAGCCAACCTGTGTAGGCAACCTCTAGAGAGTCTCCTGCTTCTACTCCCTGCCCTTCTCCAAGGAGGAGATCCTGGCAGAGGACAGAGTCGAGCCCTGGGGAGCTGTTGCATTTGGCGATGCAGACCTGCAGAAGGGAAGCCTGTCAACATCCCTGGCCACGAAAAGAGCAGCAAGTTCTGCTATCACTCAGTACCAATCCGATCAAGCCCAGATTACAGACACACCTAAGAGGCATTCCACCTTTCCCTTGTGCTGAATTTTGCTGAGCTATGTAAGTAAATCCCCTCTGCTCTACAGAGCTGTTGGTCTTACAGTATTTAGGAATTTTGATTGGAAAACCCATCAGAAGTAAAGGCTCCTTGCCTCCGAGACCTGTATCTGATGAACAAACTCAGCCAGGCTCATCACAGATCTGCCTCAATCAGTGACACAGATACTCAAAGCTGAACTTTAATTAAAAAGTACAGCTCTTAGAGCCCTTCAGCAATAAGGTGCTCTCAGAGATACATTCCCACTTGCCCGTTGTTCCAAACGGGCCAAGAAGTCACACCTTGCACAAACAGAGTAAGCAGTTACCTGTTTACTGAAATCCATCGCTGCCTTTTCTGACTCAAACATGATGGACCAGTTTTGTCTCTGATCATCATAGAAGGTACTGTAATTGTTGGGTTGAACCTGTGGGAAAGGAAATCAGCCCTGTGTTACACATGAAAAGATGCTTTCAACTAAAATAAAAAGAAATTCCACATCCAAAAGAAGCTTACTTTAGTAAGAGGTACTGAAATTAAGCAGAGGAAGAATCCCGCTGTATGACCACCCCCATTCACAAGGCACAAATTAGCTTTGATTTATTGCTCATTATTATAACTCAAACACTTCAGCAAATAGATTTAGCATCTTCATAGATGCTGCAGCTTTAACAAGATGGTGAAAGCTTTCACAAGCTTCTTTGAAGCTCAGTTCTATAAAATACACTGAGATTTTTAAGTGCAAGTAATCTCATTTTCATAAGTGTTGATTCTATCCACATTTCCAGAACTGTTTGGAGGAGTCACTCTTTCCTCACTTCTAAAAACCCATAGCTAAATATGTAACATATAATCTTTCAAAACGTACTCCTAAAACTGAAGAGCAATTCAGAAATTTGGACTGAAATTCTATTTCCAAGTAGAATCTCCATCTATCTAATCAAGAAATTTTATGTCAAACTATGACAAACTAAGAGCACAAACTAACACAGATTTTCTGTAAAACTGGCAGAAACCAGAACTTCCTGAAAGATCCTATTTTAGGGATTACAATGCTCCAAATTGATCTTATCAACAAGAAAATGCTGAGTGTGGAATTTCTGAGAGAAAACACTTCCTCACTCTCATTTCCTTCTGCTTGCTCAGCCCTGGTCTCTCAGGCACTTCGCTACGAACTCTAAGCAACAGGAATTTTGTTCTGTTTTTATCCATTGTATGACTGCAAAACTCAAAATATTTCCTCTGTGATACAAAAGTGATCATACACCTCCTACAGTGTATGCACCTGCACTCTGAAATCTACTGATGAAGTGCTCTGCAAAGGCAGATGCAACAGTCTCTTGTGCAACACATGTGAGGAGGAGGAGCAGAAGGGTCACCGTGACATCTCCTGCTGTGTCAGGCAGATGTTTGATCTCAAAGGCTATCATCAAAGATTGACGAAAGCATTTTAGAGTCAACTCCTGGTTGCTGTGAGCAACACAGATCATGGGATGTTCTCCTCATCCAGGCTCTTACCGTGAGCACGAAGCCCGGGTGGATCCTCGCAGTTGCGATCTGCTGCTGCTGACTGATGTAAAGGAGGATCCTGTACTGGATTCCACAAGAAATTGGGCAGAAAAGAAAAACAAACAGCAGAAACTCAAAACATCTTCAATTCTAATGCGCTTTGGTAAATTCTGAGCTTAAGGCTACAGTATTTATTGGCCAAATACACCTTGCAGCAACATTCTTCACAGCAAAAATACTTAACACTGTACTTTATATAATTTTGTAACACCAATTAAAACCCCTTGAAAACATGCAAGCGTTAATTTAGCTAGGAATCAAGCAATTCAAGCTAATTATTTTGCAATAAGCAAGATGCTTTACCTCATTCCACATTTTTCAGAGTTACTGCATAAAAAGATGGTGCACTAACCCTTGAATACATAAAACTCGTAATACATGGTGTCCAGGCAAAAACAATATAAAACACTGACTAATAATAAACTGGAGAGAACTTTAGAAGTATCTAATGCAGATATAACATTATATTGACATATTTGGCTCTACTAGATGTGACCTGGTGAGGAAAAGTGCTTTTCCAATGCCTCAGCAGAGCCAGGAGTGAGTATTTGAGCTTCTTCTGACAGCCCCATCCATCCCAGCTCCCCAACAAACATCACTCCCGAACACCTCTCCCAGCAGGGACTCAGGAATTTGTTTATTAAACTGCTATTTTCTTTGTTCTTGCCAAAGCAGAAGCTTAGTGAGACAACATGGATTAGAGATTGGGGGATACGAACACCATAAACACCAACATCAAGGACAGATCAGAGTACTCAAAAGATGTTTTTAAACACACTGATTTGCTCAGCACCCCAGTGCTGTGTTCTTAGGTGAGCTCTCCCCTTCTTCGGGGAGGAGAGAGATTTCTGATACCAAAATAACAAAACTTAA
>BJBW01012663.1:0-24827 GCA_004320125.1 Scolopax mira | reverse complement strand
TGCCCCCCCCGTGTCCGTGTGCCCCCCCCCAGCAGCGGGAGGTGCCGGAGCTGTCTCGGGTGCTGAAGCGACCGGAGTCCCGGGGTCCCCCCCCCCCCGCCACAGCCCGGGCACCGGCGGCGGGGGAAGGTTCGGGGCTGCAGGAGATGCCGCCACCCCCCAACCCCCCCAGTGTTGGGCTGAGGAGGTGACCCCTGTGATCCCTGTCGCTCCCCTTTTGTCCCACGGGGTCGGGATTGTCCCTGGGGTGTCCCCGGGCTACCGGGGGTGGGAGAAAGATCCCCACTCAGCCCGGGCTGGGGAAGAGACACCCCGATGAGGCTCCAGCCCTCGACTGAAGCCCTGGGGTGTCCCCCTCACGGCCGGCTCCTGTCCTTCAGGGAGAACCGGAGGTCAGGCCGGATCGTGCCCCTTCCCTCTCCCCACCCCAGCACCGAGGACCTCAAGCTGGGGTCCCCCGAAATGCAGAAGGGGATTGTTGGCGCAGGGATCCAAGGAGATGAACCCTCCATGCCCTGCCTGTGGTCTTGGTTTGCAGTAGAGAGCAGAAATCTTTTGGGTTTTACCGGCAAAGCAGAAGAAAAGAGGCTGCTGTGCGCTCACATCTGGAGCATCTGGTCCTGGGGTGGGTGTGCGTGACCCCCCCAATCCAGCTCCAGTCCCTCAGAGCCTCTCCTCGCTTTGGCTCTGCGCTCCCCGAGCCTGCTGACTCCACAGCCCAGGTGCAGACATTTTCTTCCGATGCTTCCAAGTTGTGACTGTCAGGAGGAAATTCTGGCAGGCAACTTGACAATTATCGGCTGAGTCCCCGAGGAGCTGATCCGCCTCTCACTGAAATGGAGGGGAAGTGTCTCCTTCCTTCCCGTGGGAGCCCAGGCTGGCTGGAGTGGGAGACGGGGAGATTTCAGGGGGGGGAAGTGGTTAGGGAGGCTGGATTGTTTGAAATCCTTTAAACACCAGCTCCTCTTCCTCTTCTACATCCCCAAATGCCGATGGCTCAGGCAAACGGCAGAGCAGGATCTGCAGGGCTAACCACACAAAAGCTGTAGGGAGGCTTTAGGGGCAGGGGGGCTGTTCAAAATATCACTCTCCTGGAGATTTCTACCTGCTCATCTTGGCTGGCTCTGCCTTTTCTGTTAAAGGTCTCCTGTAGGGAAGTCTTATTTTAAAGAGTTTGGGGTTGCAACAGCAATTTCTTCCTCCCTCTATTTTCTTCTGCCTCATATTACCCAGAATATTGTCTTAAAGATGCTACAAACTCAGCCAGATACTCCCCAGCTCCAAAACGTGCGGATGTTTGCAGACAAACTCCCTGCACAGAGTCTCTTCTTACTCAGACGTGGGTTTTGGGGGCAATATCTCTCTAATCAGAGATACCTGCACTTGGTAAAACTTACGTTCCCTCATGGGCAAAGGAGAGTGACAAGTCCTTGTGCCCTTTGAATTCTATTCCTTCCCTCCATCTGGAGATTGGGAGCAAGGACCAGAGAGGCCATTTTAGGCAGAGGGGTTTCAGCTGAATCCTCACTTGCAATTAATGTTGTGCATCTGCTGACGGGAAGGGCTCAGTCCTCCCTGACCCTCAGGGACATTTTGGCCCTGGCAGATGTGGGTTTTTCTTCTTTCCCCCCCCCAGCTTTGCTTGTGTATTTTGTATTTTCCATTTCAGTAGTGTATCTGTACAAAGGCTTAGGAAATCTGCCAGAATGCCTAAATCAGTGCCTGAAAACAACTATATATAGTAACAGATAAGTCACATGAGCTCGGCTCACATAGACTAGCATTTACCTTTCCTGAGTAAATGAGAATATTGTTTGATACTTGTTGATACCATCAATTTTTACTAAAGAAATACAACACTGATAGCAAGGGAGTGGTTTTGAGAGGAGGCTCCGAATGAAGCTAAAATGCCTTTGCTCTACTCACACTGTTCTGATCGTATCTGTGCATTAAATCCAATGTATATAAGCGATCTCATCTCTCGTACGTAGCCAAAAATAAACATATTGTGTCTCGAAGAGGGAAGGATCTGTAAAGCCACTGCCTGGCTGAAACCGGATGAAACTGTGTTTGCTTCCAGCCGCTTATTCCAATGGGCTGTGTGTGGTACCTGACCCCATGCACCCCAGACAGACACCCTGCAGGACAGCCAGCAAGCGAAATACCGAGGGGATGCCAAAGAGTGCTGGGGATCTGGCTGTGGGCACGAGGAACACGCAGTCTGGAGAGCCCATATGCTATCAATATGTTGGCTCCATCCGCAGAGCGTGGAAACCTGCAAGTAGAGTGTGTGTGTGTGTGTGTGTGTGTGTACAAACCCGGAGGTATTTATGCTCAAGCAACTCTTTCCGTAGCCTTTCTTTTACATGACAATTCAGAAATGCTTAACGAGATCCTGCCATGCCCTTCTAGGGTAGGCTTGTCTTAATCCCATTTTGCAGAGTCTCAGGCTTATGTTTTCAGACACGCTGAAAACGTGCTGAGGGAGTTGGGGTTCTTCATCCTGGAGAAAGGGAGGCTGAGGGGAGACTTTCTCACCCTCTCCAGCTCCCTGAAAGGAGGGTGTAGCCAGGGGGTGTCAGCCTCTTCTCCCAAGTCACAGGTGATGGGACAAGAGGGAATGGCCTCAAGTTGTGCCAGGGGAGGTTCAGATTGGAGATTAGGAACAATTTTTACACAGAAAGGGTTAGTTATTAAGCCTTGGAATGGGCTGCCCAGGGAAGGGGTTGAGGCACCATCCCTGGAGGGATTTAAAAGCTGGGTTGACATAGTGCTTAGAGACAGGGGTTGGTGATGTTTTTTTATCAGTTAGGTTGATGATTGGACTAAATGATCTTAAAGGTCCCTTCCAACCCAGACAATTCCATGATTCTATGATTCCTTGCCTTTAAAGTCATGAAAGCTCAGTCTTTTCAGAGCAGGACCTATCCTTCCTCCCCAAAAGCCATCAAAATGATCATGTCCTTGGAAGTATCAATGGCACATCTTAGCCAAGGGCTCCAGTCCCACTGGGGTGCAGTGGGACCAGTGGACCTTGTGTGACAGCCTGCCCCCTTGCTGCCTCTCCCCATGATGCCAGTACTGAGGATTATGAGTCTTGGGAAGCCAAAATCCTCTCCTCTGGTGTGGAGAAAAACTCTGTTTTCAAGATAGGGGCTGGAGGTATGTCAGCCAAGGGCAGCACCACCAAAATGGGACTGGAAAGGGGAAAAGCCCCAGGAATTGAAGAGCCCATTTCCATTCCTCTCTCTCACGCATTCGTGGTTTTCTTACAACAGTTCTCCGTGCCCAGCCCCGTGTCCAGGGATGCTGGCAGAGTGAGGATGATGTGGCTGATGCTGCTTCTAAGGAACAGCCTCGCTCTTGCTGGCAGCACCTTCAGCGAAAATTAGAAAGCAGAGAATTCCACATACCCCCCCCAACTCCCAACCCTGCCCAAATTAGAGCCAGAGCACTCTGTGGGACAAGGAACGGGTCCCCAGAGAACTTTGCTGCTGCCGTTGATACTATGGCAACAAGTGCTAATGCAAAATGCTAGGAAAAGCGCGGGCAGAAACTCGGGGGAACAAATTATCTCAGCTTTTTGCCTTGTGCAGTCACTGAGGATGCTGGTGTAAAGAGGGGAAGAATCTGTTTTGACTCCCTGTACTGAAATCACGGGTGGGGAATCACACTTCTGGTCCTCCTGGGCCTTTTGGTGATGGAAAGAGGTGGTCGTGATGCTCGGGGGACAGGGAAAATCCCACAGCCTTTTCAGAATTGGGGTTTCATGGGGACCCGGCAGGAGGCTCGTGCCTCCAGACCGAGGAAGCCAGGCTTGTGCCGTGAGGAGCCCGACGTGTTCCTGAGGTTTTTAAATAGTGACATGAGTCACTCTTTCTGCCAGTCAGTGACAATAAGGTTTATTGCTATTTAGTGTTCGAATCGGGCTACTTCCCCCACTGGCTTGATAGAGGAGGAAAATTTAACACCATGCTGGAAGGATTTGGGGGAGTCAACAGCAAAGGAGGGGGGATGAGAAAGTAAGCTGCTGAAACGAGCTGGGAGTTTAATTTCTGGATCGACTCCGAGCCGAGAGCTCTGCCGCTGACTTTATTGATGCCGGCTGGCGGCTCTGGAGCTATTACAGCTCCAGCCAACCTGCTGGGATTTTTAAATTCCCCTTTTTCTTTCTTTTTAAATGGAGCCACGATTCCCCTCTCGTGCTGCGATTGGATTTCAAGACCATCCATCAAGTGGCATTTTCTCATTTATTTCCGATCTACCTATTTTGTCATTTAGGACAAAGTGGTGGTGCGTTAACGCGGGTCCCATTTGTCAAACCGGAGTCGCTGGTGTAATTCCAGTCCTTTCAGCAAAGTGATGGGGGTGAAATTTATGCTTTACAGATGGGCCAAGCCCTAATAAGAACATCAGTTTTAGATGGGGTTAGTGGCAGAATTGACGGTTTTATCCGTTTCAGCTGCACCCCGCAGGCGTGAAGAAAATATTGTACAAAAACGTAAAAGAGAAATGGCAGGCGTGTTACTGAAATATGCTAAGCCTCAAACTCCAAATTGAAACAAAACCTTGTTTCTGTCATCTAAAAAAAAAAAAAAAAGCGGGGTTCGCATCGGATGGGGCGAAGGGGAGAGGGATGAGGGACTTCATTAAATTACAGCAAAGTTTTTCTGTGGTTCTGCCTCCTCCAGGGTTGGTGCTCTGTGATTAGAATCATGGAATGTTTGGGGCTGGAAGGGACCTTGAAGCTCATCCATTGCTACCCCCAGCCCTGGGCAGGGACACCTCCCACCACACCAGGTGGCTTCAAGCCCCCTCCAACCTGCCCTTGAACCCCTCCAGGGATGGGGCAGCCACAGCTTCTCTGGCCAACCTGGGCCAGGCTCTCACCACCCTCACACCAAAGAAGTTCTGCATGAGATCTCACCTAAATCTCCCCTCTTTCCATTTAAAACCATTTCCCCTCATCCCATTGTTCCATGCCCTCATAGGATAGGAGTGTGCAGGACACTGGCTGGAATGGAATGGAATGGAATGGAATAGAATAGAATAGAATAGAATAGAACAGAACAGAACAGAACAGAAGAGCCCAACTGCCTGGAAGGCTGCTTGCTCTGGCAAGTCCAGGCTTTCCTTGGCTGTTTCATTCCCCACAGTGGCACAGTTGGGATGAAGGCAAAAGCAAGTGCCAGGAACTGGATAAACGGGCAGGTTGTGGGGCTTTGGGGCAGCTTCAGCCCAGTGATATGTCCGTGAGCAAACATGTATTGTTTTGCTTTCCAGAAGAATGCCCCCCTGATTAGAGGCAAACGAAAAGATGTCGATTTATTTGATTAACTGTTTTTTTAGTAGTGACAGACATAGTTTCAATGCAAACATCTGTGCCCTGCTGATGTGGTGCGGGGGGGTTTGAGACTTTGACACTTCATTCCTTTGGCTGCATCTTCTTCCCTGAGCCCGCTGGTTCCCGTGGCTGCTCGGAGCGGTCCAGCAGCTCTGCAGCATCACTGGACGCTGGGTGCTGGCACCAGGCTGTGGGACAGATGGCTAAGTGCCTCGGATTTCATTCACTTCTAGGTGTAAATCAGGTTTACCAGGGGTGAAGACAACGTCGTGGCCCAGGCGAAATCGCCTCTTCCTGGCCTCGCGCTGGGGATGGGAAGGGAAAAGCAGAGCGTGTCATTTGGCTGTGGAGGAAAAAGGGGCTCGCTCTTTCCTGGGCGGATTTTGACAAGTTTGATGGGAGGTGGATAATGAGGGATAGCTGGGGGAATGTGGTCTATATATTCTCTGTATTAAAAGGCCACGTACGTGGATACAATGCGGCATCGGGCTGAGCCAAGCAGGAGGTGAGTGCAGAACTGCTGGCACGAGCCAGCTGCCTGCCAGTGAATCACTTTAATGCTCCATTTTCAGATGCACAAACACGCAGGTTTACAGTAACTGTGCATATGTTGCGTCCCATTGCTCCTCATCAGATGCACTGATGCTCCACGGGTCGTAAAAAAATTAAGCGGGCATAAATCCATCAGCCCTGGGGTTCTTCGCCGAACGCTATAAATCCCACGAAAACTAATTAAATAAGACAATGGTGTCCATTTAAAGCTGGCACGTAGAAATGTAAGCCATTACTGCAGCCGAAGCAAGGCTCAAAAATCGATTTGTAAGGGCAGGGGCAACCCGAGTGCCCCCCACCAAAGGGCTGGTGTCGGGAGGTGCGAGCTCAATACAGCCTCCTGCTGCCGGCTTGGAGAGTTCAGAGACTGCATTAAGCTCCTAAGATTTATTTCTTCTCCGCTTTGCTCCCTAAATCAAATCGACCCAATTAACATACGTGCCAGAGTTTGTTATCCGGTGGCGAGGAAAGCTTTTCCTACTGCTTTTCATCGGGGTTGGTTGTTAAAGCCAATGCCTCGGCCGCTGCCGTAGGGAAGCCTGTTGGGCTGCTCGTCCCCTGTGCTGATTAAAGCCTCCAAACGAGCCGAGTCAGCGCGGATGGGAGTCGGGCTCAGAGCTGTGGCTTCTCCTAACGCTTGTCTGGAGGGCTCGAAGTTTGTGGCTCGGCGGGGTTTGTTGCTCTTCTGTAAATTGAGTTGGTTTTTACGCTTTGGCGAGGGGAGGAAAAGCGAGGCAGGGAGTGGGGGGCACCCTCCGGGGGTGTCTATCCAAGCGGGGAGCTTTCCCGCAGCATCGGCCACCTCCTGCTGGCCTTGGAGGGTGAAGGAAGAGTTTCCACTTGAGTAGCCCCCACCCCAGAGAAACCCTGCTCCCCACACGCCGCTCTCGCCGCTTTTAGAGAGCGAGATGTGACACCTCCACCAGCTTGAGATGTACGACCTGGTGAACGTACTACTGCTCTTGGGTTCATAAATCAGGCTGTTGATGATGGTTGTAGGGAGAGGGGAACTTGGCAGAGTGGAGCATGGCTCAGCCATCCGAGCTGCTGCCAGTGTCCCCGCGTCGCTTTGCAGGGGGTTGAATGATCCAACTGAAACATGTCCCCTCTGGGGATAGGTGTCCTGGGACACCCTGGGAGCTGAGCACAGGGGAAGCCCTGACCCATGCTGGGGAAGTCTTCCAGGCATCTCCTGTCGCCTTCTCATGCCCTGAACTTCTCCCTCTCCCCCCCATCTTCATTCTGAGTTTGTGCAAGATTTTATGGACAGAAAACAGCTGGGATCAATGATCTTAAGGCTATTTTCCAACCTAAACGACTCTGTGATTCTATGAAAATGCTTGTCCAAATCTTCTCCAAAGGAACAGAAAGATCAGGGGCTTAGAGACAAGGTGCCCTCAATCTCCTTGCCTGCCCCTCTGCTGTCTGGCTGTTTTCTGACCCTCCTTACTCTGGGGACCAGCTGAGAATTAGGAAAGAAAAGGCTTGAGTTTGAGGTGTGTGTGGGAAATCCTGAACCGGCATATAATGTCATTCTCTGTCTTCCCTGTTTGCTGCTGCAGACAAAGCTGAGGCAGGGGGAGATACTGGCCACCCATCACCCACGGGTGAGAGGCTGCAAGGGCAGGAGCAAGTCATCCTCTTCTCTGTAGGGTACACGTTGGTGCTCACCCTCATCTTGGAGAACCCCCTGGCTGGCTGCTTAGGGCTCCTATCATCTAGGATTTTCTTCTCTTCCCTCTTATAAGGAATGACGAGGCATCAGTGGATTTTGGGGACAGGGAACGATGCTCACTCAGCAATAACGCCGTTCCCTGGGACCTCGCAGGCTGGAGCTGCACATGCAACAAGTTATAACCTTTGCTGTAAACTTTTGGAGGACAGGCCTGGAAATTGGTCTGGTGGGAGAGGAGTGAGGGAATGTAAACACTTTGGGGTTTCTCAGCTTTGTGGGGTGGGTGAGGGCCCTTTCCAGCGAGCTCAGTGTCACCCCACTGCCCTGGAAGAGCTGCAGTGAGTGGTTGAGCCGGGCTGAAAGGCATCACCTCCTCTGGCTGTTGAGCATCTGCCCCTTGGAGGGAGATGCCTGAGGGTGAGAGGGGCTCATGCTGGGCAGTCCCCAAAATAGTCTTGGCCCCTCCAAGATGGGCACGATGCAAACACAAACTTCAGCGGCTGCAAGGAGTTCATAAGCACCTCGGAGCCAGTGACTAATCCAGGGCAAACAACAGGGTTGTCCCCTGGCCAAGGAAGCTGACAGTCCCACACGAGGTGGTACTTACACTGCTTTCAAAGCCTTGTTTGTCCTTAAGCTAATGCATTAGAAATGAGTCCTGCATGGATGGGTGGCTTGCCCAGACATCAGGGTCGGGGGTGACCTCATTGGCAGGGGACCAGTGGAGGCACTGGGTCTGTGGTCTGCAGGGTCTGTGCTGGTGGGTTGCTGGGGTGAGGGGAAAGACAGATCCTGGGCAGAAAGAAGAAGCTGGTCTTGTGGTTCGGCACCAGCACCAAAGAGTCTGCAGAAGAGGGACAAGACTGGTTCAGGGTCCCGCTGTGTCCCGTGCTGCTGAGGAAGGTGGGGTCTCGCTGGGGAAGGGATGGAGGGGCTGGAAAGGAAGAGGAGAAGGGCAGGACCTTCCCTGCAGAAGCAGATCCAAATATGTGGCCTTCCCTCTCCAGGTGGCCCTGGAGGAGATGTCCTGCTCTGCGAGGTGGCTCAGCCCAGCACCTCTGTTCCTGCTCCAGTGACCTCTGGCCAGGGCCACTTGTGGGAAATCACCCAGCAATTAGGGCTTATGTCACCAGGGTTAATTAGCCCATGAGGAGGTGACTCCCCACTGACCTACTCGGGTGGCATTTAACCCTTTGTGTGCTGCTACTGCTCCACAGGGCTCGGTAATGGTAGCAGAAGGGCAACAGGGGTTAAATCCATCTGCTCAGGTTATTGAGCTTTAATTGCTTTATTCTTTATTTGCCTGTAAAGAGCTAGTCTGGGGTCAGTGGCCTTCATCACATGAGGATTAAAACGCTCAAGTGAGTTGATGCTGGGGCTGGCGTCACTGTCCTGCTTCTCAGATCCCTGTTTTTCCCATCCAGGTGCCGGAGGGAGCTCCTGGTGGGAGGCAGGGGGAAGGAGGGGGGGGCTCAGTGCTCTGTGTCTGAAGGTGCAAACACTGCTCTGAACGTGCTGCCTCTGGGAGACAGAAGAGTGCTTTCCCTGGTGCATCACGTCAAGCCGAGCCTGCAGATCTAGTATCCTCTGTTCTCTCCCTCAAAATTCAGATTTCAAAAAGAAACGGCGGCATCTGCATCTCAGCGCGCTACTAAATGTCAGGACACAGTCACGGGGAGAAATGTTCTCCAGAGCCTCTAAGGAATGGGAAGGGAACACGGAGAGGATTTGGGAGCTTAAGTTCTCGAACGCAAGTGTGGGCGCACGAGAACCAGGGTGCCATCAGGAGTCAATGAGACATGGCTCCCCACGCCACACGAGGGCCGTAGAAAGTCATGCCCAGCTGCACGAGGTTCCCCCCGAGAGCAGGGAAAACTCATTGCATGTTCCCCTCTAGATGGTTTTCCATCAGCTAAAGCGATTTGTTTGTGAACTATTTGGGAGCGGGATGACAGGGCTGGGCTTGGGGGAGCATTAGATTTGCCTCCTGGATCCCTGTGAAACAAGGGGAGAGGAGGAGCTGAGGCTGTGATCCCTGAAGCCAGGCTTAAAAGCAGTTGCCATTGTAAGTGCTTTGCTGGAACTCAGGGCAGGGGGAGCTGAATGTCCTCTTCTACCACCTCATTTTCCTTGTGGCTGCTACTCTTCCTCCTGAAGCACTGGAAGAGTCTTGGCGTGAACACTTTTCATCCTGGGCAGGGCCATACGTCCCCTGTCTGCTTGCCCTGCTCCGTCTCGGCCATCAGGTTGTTGGATACTCTGGAAAACACACGGAGACAAGGTCCCCAGCTGGCAAAAATCACCTCCAAGGTCCATGCAGCTGTGCCCACTCGCACCACTCGCTCCCACGGCGAGGGTTTTCCTTGTGGATGAACTGGGGAGGGTCCCAGCAAGGCTCCCAGGCAGCCCCCTCCTAGGGCTCCCCCATTTCCCCCCCCTGCACTGCCCCGGCCCCCCGCCGAGCAGATGGTGCCGATTTTCACCGGGGGAGCAGGGGAAACAAAAGCCCAGAGCGACGGGAGGCTGCAGCCTGTCTCCCAAACGCAGCCCCGGGGGGTGACATCTGTGGGGACGGGGTGATGCATGTGAGGGTGTGTGGCACGCCGAGCCCCATGCCGAGCCTCCACTTACGCCTGCCCTACCTCACTTTTCTTTTCCCTTTTGTGTTGTGGGTTTTTGTGTGTGTGTGTGTGTGTGTGTGGTTTTTTTGTTTTTTTTTTTTCCCTCCCTCCTTTCCAGGTAAAGAAGCCCATGGACCGTTTGCGGGGATGCCGGTGAAGCGAGCGGGCTGCCTCCCTCTCTCTGCCCAGCGCGGGACCAGAGGCTGACTGGAAGCTGGCATGTTGCCTCCTCCAGCCCCTGCTTGGCCACAGGATGCCCAGCCCTGCTTGCCCTGCCCGCCCTGCCCCTAGCCTTGCTTTCAGCCTCTGATACACCCCTGCCTTCCCCAGGACATTGCTCTGGGAGAGAGGCGGCAGGGGGCATGCTGCAGAAATCCAGCCCCCAGCCGAAGCCCAGAGGAGTTTTGCAGTGAGGCCACCAGCTTAAAAGCCCCCCCAAAGTTGCCCCTTCCTCTCCCCTTCTAAGAACCTCAGGCAGTGAATTTCTCTGCGCTCAGCGGGTGTCAAAGTCCTGGTCTGCAGGCTGGAAGAGGGGGGGCTGCCATGGAAGAGAATGCGTTCAGCGTGCAGCAGATACAGCCCAACGTCATCTCGGTGAGGCTCTTCAAGCGCAAGGTGGGCGGCCTCGGCTTTCTGGTGAAGGAGCGCGTCAGCAAGCCACCCGTCATCATCTCAGACCTGATCCGGGGAGGGGCTGCAGAGCAGAGTGGCCTCATCCAGGCTGGGGACATCATTTTAGCAGTCAATGGCAAGCCCCTGGTGGACATGAGCTATGAGACCGCGCTGGAGATACTGAGAAGCATCGCCTCCGAGACCTACGTGGTCCTCATCCTGCGAGGCCCCGAGGGGTTCACCACTCACCTGGAGACCACTTTTGCAGGTGACGGGACGCCAAAAACCATCCGTGTCACCCGACCCCTCTGCCCAACTCCGAAAGCAGTCGACTTGTCCAACCCAAGCCTGCACAGCAAAGAGCAGCTGGTGCCAGCGGCCGACCGCACCATGGGCTCCCTGTGGACAAAAGAGATCGGGCGAGAGGTGGAGCCGATGGTCCACATTAACGGTGTCGTTACCGGCAGCAAAGGGCAGGACGCTGGGAAGGGGAAGGAGGGTGCTTGTGGCCACCCTTGCCTCAATGGTGGCGTAGAAGACAATGAACTGCTCAAAGAAATCGAGCCCGTCCTGGATCTCCTGAAGGGCAGCAGTAAGGACAGCGATGGAGATGCACCCGCCAAGGTAGAGACAAGAGATATAGAAGTCCAGGTGGACTGGTAGGTCCCTAAATACATTTTTTTACCTTTGGTGATGTGTGCTGGGTTGGGCTGCTCAACGCGGCCGGTTTAGGTGTCGGTGGGCACCTCTCCAGAAAGGGCTGCTGTCTGCCCCAGCAGGATGGAGAGGGAGAGGAAGGGATGCCAAAAAGGGGGGGGAAGCGGTTGATGAGAGGACGACAAAAGGAATGAAAAATTTGGAATGGGTGGTGGAAGGCAGGGAGAAAGATGTAAGTGTGGGAAACGGGGGAGACAGCAGAAGTAGCGTGTCACAGAAAGCTGAGATATGGGGTGGAGTAGATCACGGGGTGGGCTGGGAGTTGTTTCTGTTCTGTGGTCTCCATCTAATTTATTGTGAGCTTTAAACAAAATCCCATGCCTCAGTTTCCCCACCTGCCAAATAAGATTTGTGGTGTTGTCTGTCCTTGCTCTTCTGCTTTGGAGCGCTCCCCTTGAAATCTGCTGTTGATTAACTGCCGGAGAGGGAGAGGGAAGGTCAGCAGCAGAGTACGGTGCTTCCCAGGAGAAATGAGTTTCAAAACCTTCCGTGCTTTTGCCAAACAGGGTCTGGCTTTGAGGAGGGGAGAGGGGACTCAAACCACCCCCCAGTCCAGCTCCAGCTGAAGCCAAGGGGACCTTTGTGCAGGGACAGTGGGACCTGCCTTGGGTGGTCCCGTCTTCTGGGAAGGGGGGAAGTGTTTTCTGTCGAGAGAAATGCCCATCCCTTGTTGAAATACAACAGCGGAGCTGCCTGGGCAGCCCCTCCACTCCTTCTAGATCAAGCTAATTATTTCAATATGCATCTGCACATCTAACAAGGGATGGGGGACATAGGGATGCTTGCCCCATGGCTTCTCGAGGAGGGTGAAGTCCCATCGGGCAGATGAAACAGCTTCATCTCAAGTCTCTGAGATGCAGAGGTCTCTTCTGCAAGAGGCCACGTGTGTGATGTTGCTCTCTTGATCCTCCTCGGCATTTCCCTGAGATACAGACCATCGCTCCGGAGCCACAGCAGCTCCCACTGGCCCTTCATGCTTTGCAAATGTGTTGTTAGTAGCTATTTTTATTTACTTTTTTCGGGACCAGCTCTCTCGCCTCCCGGCCGTTTATTGGCAGCAATAGGTTGCCTTTGCCTGTTGCCTTTCCCCAAGCCCCCAGACACGTTTTAGCACTGTCAAGTTGTGGCTGCCCTCGGTTATCAACTGGCTGTGAAAAGCCAATAGGCTTCTTCAGGAGGGTTGACTGAAGCCAGAGACCTCGACTCAGTGACAGAAGGATTTGTAACTTCGCTGCACCTTGTTCCTTAGGGAAGAAGGGGAAAAAAAAAAGAAAAAAAAAAGGTATTTATTTGTTTTATCCTAGACAACCAGAGGTGAAAGGCAGAACTGTTGGCTGTGGAGGAGCAAACCCTGGGGTGGGATTGCTCCCAATCGCTCCCATCACAAGCCAACATCCAAACCCTGTGTTTTCCACCTTCTTTTTTAAATTTTTTAATATTTTTTTTTAAATTTTTCAGTTGGTTTTGCACCATTATCCCTGCTCTCTCCCAAATTGTGCCTCTTTTTCACAAGGAGGACACAGCTACTCAAAGCCCAATAGGGTGGTCACACTGAGTCAGAGGGAAATAAGGAAATCCGCTCGGCACCAGCAGCGGGTGGTGGACGTCTGGGGGTGGAGTGGTGGGACAGGGCACACTTGGGGACATCCTTCCCTACCGTCCCCTCCCCGCGCACACCACCAGGTCCCAGAACACTGTTTTTTCGTTTGGCTGCTTTCAGAAAACCTTGGTATTGGTTTTCTGCTGTGAGACAGAAGGTGATTTAACCCCCTGAGCTCCTTGGAAGGTTGAGGGCTACCTGTCTGGACTGCACATCCTTTAATCCAGCACCAACCCATCCCTGGGGGAAACTAATTTAAGCAACCAAAGAATCGAGAACTCGAAGGGCTTGTGCTTGACTACAGGTCCAACAAAATGTGATTAAAAATCCCTTCTGTCCCTCTGTTTTTGCTAAGACTGCTGCGATGGAGCTGGGGGTCATGACCTGGTGAAGCCCAAGAGGGCACAATCCCAAGCATTTATACAAGGTACAGCTTCACCTTTCAAACCGTGTCCCCCGGTGTCCCTGTCCTGTCCCACCAGCTGCAAGTTTTCTGAAGAAATTCTGCTCTGGCTGGGGGGAAGGATGAAAAATGTGGATTGTTTTCTTTGAGGAGTCTCTTCTCCTCATAAAGAGATTAAACCAAAACACTTTGAATTCACTTAAACTGAAGGACCTCAAACCAGCAAGAATATTAGTGAAGTGGGTACTTCACCAAATCTCCACTCATTTTATTTTTCAATGTCCTTTAAAAAGATGATCCATGAAATCTATGTACCCTGGGCCTGAAAAATCCACTTTTTGATCCAAATGAGTCTTCAATCTTCTGCTTGATGAAAAGCCACAGCCTCACTTTTGTGAGGTAGGACTCTGTATGAGCGAGAAGACCTGGGCTCACGCAGAGAAGTGGGAAAGGAGATGCACCACAGGGAAAACTTGTCGAGAGCTGCTCTGCAGGCTAAAGAGCACTTCTCCTCCCACTCCCGTGACGTGCTGGAGATGATTCATCTCCTCTGCCTGGTCTCAGACAGAGCTGGGGCACGGTGAAGGTCTTCTACAGTGACAATTTTCTTGGTCTGCAGGAGAAGTGCGGAGAGGTCAGGGAGTGACAGGGAATGAACCGTGGAGACTGCCTTGATTGATGCCAAAGAAATGCCCCCCAAAATAAGCAAGTCTTACGAGATTGATGCTGCTCTCACGCTGTAGGCTATGACTTCTCCAGGCTGGAGGGGAACAAACAAAGCTAGAGTTAGTCAAAACAATATTAGAGCTCTACCTAGACACCAGGAGGGGGCAAAACCTCGCTCAAGGTTGAGCTTGACACCTACAGCCTGGACCACTCGACTGTCAATCCAGCTGGAGATGTTGGTTGGGTCTAGTCCTGTCTATCTCCATCTTTTCCTGGTGCTGACCTTCACAGCCTGAAGCACTTTGTCAAAGTCAGAGCGTCTCGCAGAGCTGTGACAGCTTCCTGAGGGTGAAAAAGGAATAGTACAACTTGGAGGTTATTCATAAGGAGCCAAATGTTTCTCGTCCAAGGTGGGCTTTGCCAAAAGCGATTTCAATTACACCTGATGCTTTCAGTTTCCAGCCCATGTCTCTAATGTTATTTGCCAGGAAAGCTGGGAACTGAGAAGGTTCCACTTGGCGGGGAAAAATCAGTTCAACTCCATCCCTTGCACCTGTGGTCTGCACTCCCCGGGGAAGTTGTCTCTGTGATGACCTGGCCTTTGCTCCCTGGTGATTTCTGGCTGTAAGGTGGCCCAGGTCCATGGTGTGTGCCCGTGCGATGGGCTGCGGCCAGGGGCCAAATGTCTGCGACTCAGCTCAGGCCATTCACGGTGAAGTCACTCCTAAAACAGAGCATGGAAGTGGGGCTCAAGGTATGATATGAGAGCTGGCATTTCTGCCATGAGGCTCACCGTGGGCTAGAAAACAAAAATAGAGTTTGATTCACTCTCTGCCAGCTAACCTAGGTCTGCTTTTCCCTCTGAGCTCTAGGAAGATTGTCATGTCCCATCTTCCCCCCACTGAGTTGCCAGTATTTATTTTAACTCTCGAGTCTATTCCATGACATGAACAGCATGATGGAAACATGGCAGTTTCGGTCCAAAAAGCAGCATCAGCAGCCCTGAGAGGGAGAAGTGTGCTGAGAGCAGGAATTCTGTTCATGAAGGGTTTCAAGGTTTCAGGCTCCATCCTGCAATGGAACAAACCCCATAATTTTGCAGTTCTCGAAGAGAAAATTCTCTTCCTCCCACCTCCTTCGCTGCCACCAAAATCTCTTTGTGTGTCTCAAAACATTTCATTTGCATTTCTGATGTCTTCGTTATTCTGGACATGAAAACTTTAAAACCTCTGAAATGAAAAGGTTCCCTGAAACTATCATGCTATTGCCATTCTGCAGAACGGTGAAATAGGAAGCTTCAGCAGTGAATAACCCTCCCCTTCTCCCTCAGCGGATTCTTCCCCATCACCCTGACTGCATCAATCTAATCCAGAGAGGCATTTTGTGCCTGCAAAATAACAAATTCCACCCAAATGTAACCCCGTGGAGCTCTCTCCGACCAGTCTCCGAAGCACCCTTCACCCGCTCAGCCCCCTGGGCTGGTGCTGTTTCTTGCATCCCATGGGATGGCCGTTCTCCTTCTAGGTGATCCCAGCAGACAAACCCGTGGCCCACATACGAGCCCGGGATTCCCCAGCAGACCTGGTCTCCAGATGAGTTGCTGGGGCTGGAATCCACTGGGTGCTCTTTGGGCACAGCTGGGAAGGGATGAGTGTGGCGGTTGCAGGTTGCATCTGATGCCGACTGAAGCTCCAACAGTGCCAGGGGGAGGACTTTGGGATCATTTGGATCTGTTCCCAGGTCTGTATCTGTCAATGTCTATTCAATGGCATCTACCAACTTCATATTTCATTGGTCTCTCTCCGAAACTGCTGTGCAGCTTCCTCAGCTCATTAGTCCCTAATCCCAGCCCAGCGATGCTCTGATCTTCTGATGGAGCAAGACCTTCTTCAAGCCATCTACATGCTTGTTGGTGAGGCTTTTCTCTTCCTCCAGTCCCATCCAAGCTCCCCTCTCTCATTTAGGAAGCAGTTTCTTGCTTTGATCATCCTGCAATCACCCGCTCAGGCCACGCTGCCTCTCCAGGGAGTGCATCCCATCTTCTGGAGTTATTCCTTCTGCTTCCAATGATATTCCCACTTCCTTCCTGACCTCTCTGCACCCTGCAGATCCCAGCCCCTGTCCCATCTCTGCTCCTGCAGACCCCTCTAACCTGTGCTGTCGCACCAGCCCTTGCCTTAAACTTTGAGGTAAGGAGTCTACAGCCAGACTTGGCCAATGTTGCAGTTTCTGAGCTGCCCCAAGGGCATGACAGCAAGAAAATATCAACTTCTGAGGATGCAGTGCTCTCTGGTGAGAGGTTTTCCATGAGGTAAGAACAATTTATCCTGGCCTCCAGTGCTGGAAGGAAGAGCGATGTGCAGCACAGCCTTGGAGCCATCTCCACGGGCATACCAGGAGAGGGGAAGAAAGGAAAATAGAATCACAGAATCACAGAATGATAGGAGTTGGAAGGGACCTCTGGAGATCATCTAGTAAAATTTCCCTGCCAGAGCATGTCCACCCAGAGCAGGTTGCACAGAAACGTGTCCAGGTGGGTTTGGAGTGTCTCCAGAGACGAAGACTCCACCACCTCCCGGGCAGCCTGTGTTTCTCAGAGGTATTTCTCTCCTGCAGCTCACAGCAAGTGGTGGGTGCCCACATGAACTTCCCATGCAGGACCCAAGTGCCATCGTAGGGTTTTCAGCTGCTGGGACAAGGGCCTGGAAGGAGCTCACCCGCTGTGGTCACTCCTATTGGCATCTTGGCAGGAGAGCTGACATCGGGAGTGTGGACATCCATGTCCTTATTGCTTCATCCAAATCGGCCCCTGGGGACTGCAGCAACTAATGCTATCTCTCATCTCTGCCCGGGAAATCAGAGATCCTTCTGCCAAGCAAATTCAAAAGGAGCCAAGTGACAAACTTTCTTTTTGCTCATTTTTTTCCTCTCTCTTTTTGGAAAAGCTTTGGAAAAAATTCTCAAAGGGCTGTCTCAGCAACTTCCCTTCTGCCTCATCACTCCAAGCACTGCAACATCATCAAATTAGTCAAAAGAAAACAGTGGTGCCTCTCATTTCTCCAAACAGCCAGATGCTCTTTCTGAGGTGAGGCAGCATCCCAGGCTCTGCCTGTGTGCCAGTGGGGGAGGGCAGGATTCCTCTTTCTTTTTTTCAAGTAACAGATTTTTGCTTTCAGAATAAAAAACAACACCAAAAGGTGTCCCTCCCCAAAAACTGGCTCTGGATTCAAAAGATTTTGTCAGTGCAGAAATGGTGTCTAATGGGTCTGGAGGTGGAACCCAGGTCAGAAGGATCTCTGGAGCCTGGATCTGGCCTTTGAAGAGGTTCAGCCAAACAAGTGCCTCCAAGACAGATCTTCAGCATGGCTTCCAGTGCTTCAAAGACACTAATCTTTGGTGGTGAAAGTGGTGAAATCCTCCTGTTCAATGCCCCAAAGCACCCAGGTTTATGACGGTGAGTTATGAGGATTTCTCCAAAGGCTGCCAGGAGCCAAGGGAAGCCCCCCTCTCCCCTGCTGCCACGGCAGCTCCCTGGAGGTACCCAACCTGGATGCCTTGAACCCGCTGCAGGGGACCTGTGTTCTCCCCATTACCCATTAGGAACCCCTGTTCTCAGGGATTCCTGTCCATAAAGTGCTTTTGGAAACTCGTGCATGGCATCCTGTCACTCCTCTTGAGCGTGTGAGTGGCATCCTCGTGTGAATGTGGCAGGTCAACCTGCATCTCTGCTGGTGGCTGGGGGAGGCAAGTCAAGAGTGGAAAATAACTGACCTAAAAGACCCCGTTCCTGTCTTGAGCTCACAAACCAGGCCATTGCAAGAAATAGGCAGGAAATATTTCTAAAATGAAGCAATAGATTTTTTTAAAACCTTCCCCCCCCCCACTACCCAATCTGGGGTGAGGCCGTGGCTGCTCTGAATGGGCTTTTCTCTCCCTGTCTCTCTCCAGAAGACAGAGCTGGATGCTTCTGGGCAGCCTCATCCAGGAGAGGTCTGTGCTGGCTCAGGGCAGGGGCAGGCACCCGCAGGCCTGTGAGGGACAAGGGACAAGGTCCTTCTCACCTGACACCAAGTGAACTGCGGACCACCACTCCCGGGGGCAAGAGGCACGGCCACCAGTTCAGTCTAATGGCTTTGTGACAGCCACGCTTGACTGGGCTTTTATCACAGAGGCGAAGGGTGAGGGCAGCACCTCGCTGCCTCGCTCACGCAGCCCCAAGTCCCTCAGGAATAGCAATACACAACTCGTTCCTGCCCCAGCTGCCAACAGACAGTGGGATGTGGAGAATTTTCTGCTGAGCATCCATGCCCCAGTGCCCACCCGGACCTCACTGCCCCTCAGGTTGGGGCATCTCGCTGTTGGGTGGTGCTCAAGGACAGTGAAGAGGTCCAGGTCCCCCCTCCAGCCACACACAAACACCACACAAACACACAGCCAACCACGGCGATGACTTCATTCAAGCATCTGGTCTTTTTTTCCATGCCGTTGGCACAGGTACCACCGTTTATGGCTTTGCTGGTGTGCAGACAATGAGATTATGCCTCCAGCCTCCCAGACGAGACCTCTAGCTGACCTCTCCGAGGTTCCCTCGTGCCAGCAGTCATCCCTTTAGACGGGATTGCAAACACCTTCCTGGAAGCAGTGGATCCCGCCGGGCACCTGTAGTGTGTGCTCGGTGTCGTTTCCGAGGCACCTGTGGGATATCTGGCACTCTAGAGCCTGTCCGTCCAAGCCTCCCCTGTCTCCATCAAGGCAAAGTCTGCAGCCCTGGAGAGACAGGCAGGCTCCCTCTGCCAAACCCCAGGTTTCAGTAAAGCCAAGGGATTTCTCCTATTGCCTTATGGATTTAGTGCTTGTGCCTTGATTTGTGGGGAGCAGCATGTTGGGGCTCACCAGCTACATGAGATAGCTTGTGTTTGCTCATCGTTTCACATGCTTGGTGGCTCTGTGTTGACCTGCTTCCTCCCTCCCTGATGTAATGAGACTCAGGTCAAGAGGGCAGCGATGCTCAGCTGTGGACATGAGCATTCTCCAAGAGGTTTAACAGCTGGCCTTGTCTTAGAAGAAGAGCCAGATTTGCTGGATGGTTCATCTTGCTAACTCTCTGCCTTGTTGCTGGGAATTCTCTAGATGAATTCTCTGGAAGTGTCAAGGGGCTCTGAGGTTCCCCTGTGGGTGGGCTGGTAGAGGTGGCAGGGTGGGTACTGTGTGGTTCATGGTTGTCCCCCAGCCCTGGGACATCTCTGGCTGCCGAGCAGCACCACTACCACATGTAGCAAAGAGTCTGGACCTGTTGTCTTTGGCCACAGCGGTGCAGCAGGGAGGGTGGGGTTTCTTGTGTTTTATCTGATTGAAACCCTTTCATGTACTGGTAGGAGCCAAGCCACAAAAGAACAGCTTTCTTTTCCCAGGGTCAGGGCACACAGAAGCCAGAAAGAACTGCCCCTATGGCACCTGTACCCCCTCGCTTGCACCAAGCTGGCTGCTTTCACCCTAAAGGCAGCCAAGGTTTGGAAGGTGTCCAGGAGCCTGGTGTCATATTTTGGCAGACGAATGTTTCTCTGTAAAGGCAGAAAAACTACAGAAAACTTAGAGCACAGGGAGATCATCTTTAAGTGAAGTATTTTCCTTAAGGCTAGGAGATGGGGGGCAAGGAGGATTGTGAAACTGAATTTGTTTGTGTGTATGTGTCTTCCCAAGACAGCACTGTGTTGGTCTGAATTATGCCCTGAGAGCAAGTGTCCTATTTGGTTGGTGCCCAAAGCACACCATCATTAATGGGAAGGCTTATTATTGACTTTTGTGGGTATCTGGAAGACTTTTAAGGGCTGACAGTTGGAGCAGAACAGTTGCCAGGGCGCATTACCTCAATGGTCTGTCAAGCAAGGGCGAAGGCTGCCAGTCCTGGCCCGTGGTCAGGCCCCCAGACCCGCAGCTCAACCCATGGGCCTCCTTCCCACCTGTGGCCTCACCGTGGTGGTCAGTGCATGTGCCACAGCCTGCCTTCTCTGAATGGCACCTCTCGAAGCCCCATTCATTTTTCTCCTGGGTGAGGGCTCATATGGCAGTGGTTTTCCATCACAGCTTAGATGGCATTTAACAGCTTCACCGACATCCTGGTGTATGTTCCCCCAGGCAAAACATGTGTGAACCAAGAGCTACACCAGCCTTACCACGCAGGCTACGCAGTGGCACCGGGGACATCCTCAGTCACCAGCCTTCCAACCTCCCCAGCTCCATGGAGGCAATCCGTCAGTTTGCCTGAGTAAAATTGTTTGAACTTGCTGGCATTTGCAGCATCCATAAAGGTCAGGAAAGAGGAGAGAGATCTGTCTCTCCCTCCTGGGAGCCACCTATTTTTCATTGGGTTTTTTTTCAACCTGCTCTGCAGACTGGGCTGGTTTTGCTGTGAGGTTTTGCAATGAGGTTTTTCTATGAGCTCCTGCAGCTGGAAGTGTGTGTGGCTCTCCTTTCCCCAGCTCCGTGCTTGTTTTTGCAGAGCCCCAGCTTGGTTTTGGGGTGCAGAGGATCTAGCGTGTAGCCCCACCAAAGCCAGTGTCCGGGGCAGGGCTTTCCTGCCGATGTGCAGACACGGCGCTGGCCCCACACGGTGAAATTTAGGTTGTATTTGGGTCGTCTTCTCATTGTCTTTGCACTCGTGAGACCCCACCCGGAGCACTGTGTCCAGCTCCGGACTGCTCAACTCAAGAAGGACATGGACCTGTTGGAACAAGTCCATCAGAGGGCCACAAGGATGATCAGAGGGATGGAGCACCTTCCCTGTGAGGACAGACTGAGAGAGCTGGGGTTGTTCAGCCTGGAGAAGAGAAGGCTCCGGGGAGACCTTATAACAGCCTTCCAATATCTGAAGGGGGCTACAGGAGAGCTGGGGAGGGATTCTTTGTCAGGAAGTGCAGTGACAGGACAAGCGGAAACAGTTTTAAATTGGAAGAGGGGAGATTTGGATTAGACACCAGAAAGAAATTCTTTACAGTGAGGGTGGTGAGACACTAGAACAAGAAGCTGTGGCTGCCCCATCCCTGGAGGGGTTCAAGGCCAGGTTGGAGGGGGCTTTGAGCAACCTGTTTAGTGGGAGGTGTCCCTNNTAAGGTCCCTTCCAACTCAAACCATTCTATGATACTATGGTGATTCATGGCCTTGGCCTTCCTCCCTTCTCTCAGGGCAATGCCGAGTTTTCACTCCTGGGGGAAGCAGCCAGAGCAGGTCCTGGAGCCATCGCTTGGGGACCTGGGTCCCATCACCCATCTGCCCTCCTGCCCGCTCACCCAAATGGTTTTTGACCCTTCAGTTTCAGGGAAGGGGAAAACAAGCTGCAGAAAGCCTTACCAGCTCGAATGGAGAACGACCGTGTCTTTGGTGACCTGTGGGGTAAGAGCAACGCGCCTGTGGTCCTCAACAACCCCTACTCCGAAGCCGAGCAGGTAAGAGCCCATGGATTGTGCTGCTTTGGGTGGGAAGGTGGCTTGGGGGTGCATGACCCATCCTGGTGGGCTCTCACACTGCATAGAACCTGACAGGGCTATGGGCACTACTTCTGGTCCAGAAGGTCCAGAAGCTGAATTCCCTGTGGTTCAGGCAGTGTAAAAGTCACTGGAGAACAATGCTCTTTATCCAAGGGGCCAGACTGGGATGGGAGCCCAGCCAGGGACCAGGACTCTGAAGCCTCCCTCGGGACTGGTGTCCCTTTCCATGGCAGAAAGCCGAGTTGCATCGTTAAAGTCGTTTTGATTCATATGATGGTAATTCAATAGAGCACTTCAGATAATATGTTGTACGGTGCCTTTTCATCTCCTAACACTCCGCGGACATAAATTCTCAGGCTTCCTTGCCAAAAGTGGATTAACTCCACGTTTGTAGCAAAGCCAGCGACGTAAGGCAGACCCTGCCAGGTCAGAAAGATCACCTTGGGGAAAACATGAGATGCGTAAGCACTGCCAAGCCTGCCCAGGCAAAAGTGTCTCCCTGATGGGATTAACCAGCAGCAGGGCAGGACATGGGGCACCAGCCTGGGGACCACTTGGACTCCTTGCCCCACTGTGTTTCTCAGGGTGACGTTATAGGGACTGTTTTCTAAGGGAGGGGAGAAAAGTGATTTAGTGGTCCTATTAAGACTTCCGAGAAAAATCAGTATTTCCTCAGCTCAGGAATGTCCTCAGTCTGGCTGGTGCCTCTTCCCAGCTCCAACGAGCTGCAATGACACTCTCCTCACTGACAGCCACCTGCAGACAGCAACAGGGGGGGTGTCCCTCGTGGTGTGGTTGACACCCAGATGTCCAGCAGCACCTCCCAGACCATGGGTCTGCCAGTGGCTGCTTCCCCATTTGCCAAGCCAGAAGCAAGGTTGAGGTCACATGAAGTGACATGCCCCCTCCATGCCCATGGAGGTGTCATGGTCTTGGTGGCTGGGGAATGAGGGCTATCCAGGCCATTTCTCCCGGGATTCCTCAGCAGAAGGATGTTCATGTGAACTTCTGCAGCACTCACAGTGTTGGAGGCTCATGGGTCATGCAAGACCCGCTGGGCAGGTGCTGACACTGAGATACTTCTGACCATGCTGGACTTGCTGCATGGTTTTAACCAATCTGTTTGGCTGCTCAGACATGTTTGGAAGCAATTTCCATCCTCCCCTCACCCGACTGCATCTCAGGGTTGTGACAGCAGCATAGACAACCTTATGGTGGGTATCATTCTACGTCAGCACGCACAAAAGGGTGCATCCAAAAGCTGTGACACGCTTTGTTCAGCTGCTGGAGAGAGGTTCCTGGGCAGCCTCATGTCCCACCGTGTGGTTAATGCAGTTTGGCAGGTATCACCAGCCCGACTTGCCCAAGGACAGGTCCCTGCTCTGGTCCCTTTGCCCCAGCTCTGGACAGACACCATCTTTCTGCTTCCTTTGCTAAGCTCCTTGCACATACATGTCTGTTACTATAAGCACTTTATAACCTTCTGTACTCAGAGATTAATTTCTCTCCATGTTAGGGCTGCCAAAACCCCCAGTCTTAAGCTGTTATTAAACTCTTTTTTTTTTTTTTAATTTTTTTTTTTTTCACTAGATGCAGCTTTCTTTTTATCCTTCTTGTCCCCAGTTCAGTGTGCCTGCTCTTCTGGAGGCAATGTGGCTTCTCCCCCATATTCCCCGCGGCCGTTTCCCCCGGGCTGGAGATGGTTAAGGCAACTGAACTTCTTGTGCTCTGCAATACATGGTGTTGACACAGGGGCAAGTCAAGCCGAGTGTGAGCTTTTTATGCACGTTGTTCCTTAAAGCCGGATTTGGAGGATTCACTTGGCCAGGTGGGAAAAGCTCACTGAGGCTTGTAATAAGGTGCTTGAAGACCCGTTGGGCATTGAGCCCTATCCCTCTTTTTTTTTTTTTTTTGCAAAATCATGCAGTGTATTTTGCTTGTTTCCCAGGAGCCCAACAACCCCCCTTGGCCCCAAACCTGACCCACAGAAAGATGCTGTGACTGCAGCAGCCTGGGTCCTGTGTGAGTCGTATTTCAGTCGGCAGGGATTGACTTGGGACAGTCTGGGACAACGGGGGCCGGGGGGGGAGTGTGTGTGTCCGTGTAGCTAAGCAGAGGAAGGGAGTCATATCAGCTCGATTTATAGCTTTATAAAAGCAAAAAACCCACACTTTGAGCTGGCGGGGTTAATGCAGTCTGGAAGGAAATGTCAGGATGCCAATATATTTGTGACCCGGGCTAACACTGCAGCCCTCATCCTCCCACAGCCCGTGTATTTCAGCAGGGCAGTACGTGCCATCCTCGCAGGAGCTCCCGAAGCCCAGCTGGGATGCAGGGGGAAAGTTGAGGAGCTGTAGACCCCACTGGGGTCTGCAAAAAGAGAGATGTCCCCTGCGGTTCTAGCCCCAGGAAGCCCCCGGGGGCTGGGAGCATCCCTCCCCTGCGCCCGTAAGAGCGGCAGACAGCTCGCAAGCTGCACGCTGACGATAAGTGCCAACAGCCTCCTTCTAAAAGATGTTTGCATAATGCACCCGCGCCCCGACTGCTACGTTAGTCTCTCCGTTTGTCCCACTCCTGAGTCACTAATATCGCAGCTGCCTAATTAAAACATGAAAGGATCTCGCACAACCTCGCTGACAGAAGCAGGGATAATATTTGGCTTCAGCTTTGCCAAGCAGGGAAGACACACACACACACACACACACACAGAGCTCTTTCTGAGTCTCTTCTGGGTGTTGCTCTCTCCACAGCTGCTCTGTGATGCTGTTGCCAGACCTGGCACCTCTCGCTTCTTGTAGGTGGTGTCTCCTCGGCTGCTCCAGCCCGGCTGGCATCCCAGGGATTCATTGTGCTTCTGTACCATGGCTTTCTTTCAGCAAAGGCTCAAACTTTGCCATTTCTTGCAGGGAAAAGACAAAAAGGGAAAGGGATCAGCCTTGAGAGAGGCTTAAGGTAGAACATCTGTAGGCAGATGTTAAGTAGCCAATGTCCACCAGCTTGGACCACAAGCTTGCTTGCTCCAAGGATGGGCTCATTGCTACATCCGGATTCATAATGTGCTCTTGGGTAATTCTTGCTCCTAAGCTTGCACCTGCGAGTGCTGAGAGAGCTGGTAGATGTTGTTGCTGGGCCACTCTCTATCATCTTTGAAAG
>BJBW01012661.1:10131-46441 GCA_004320125.1 Scolopax mira | reverse complement strand
CCAGGGATGGGGCAGCCACAGCTTCTCTGGGCAACCTGTCCCTCCTTACAAGAAGAATGTGCTGTCCTACTATGAATAATAAGAATACTTTTAATATATCTATCTCATTCACCCCAGGATATCCTCTGTGTGCTTTATAAACATTAATTAATGAGGCTTCATAGCAATCTCATGAGGAAAGCATTGCCCCCAATTTAGAGATGAAGAAATGCAGCCGTAGCATGCTTAAAGAAGCCATCCCAGGTTGCAGAGAAAAACAGTGGTATAAAAAAAATAGCAGAGGATGCCTCACAATCATAGCCCAAAGATAAGGTAATAACAAGGTGTGGCTCCCAAATCCATACAAACAGTGTAATATGGTGCTCGCTTCCGCTCTGCTCAAGGTAAATAGGTTGAGGTGTGGTGAGCACGGGGTAATTCCCCATGTCTTCAGAGCAGTCATACCTTAAACTCGGTGCAGATGTGGCCAGGCTGACTAAGGACAGAACGACAAGGCAAGGGTGAAATACCTGTCCCACATACTTGAGACATTTGTGTGTCCCTACCATTCACTTTTTTTGATTCTGCAGAATCCAACCTTTCAGCAAGGAAATACCATTTGAGAGCAGCCCTGAAGAGAAGGACTTGGAGGTGTTGGTGGACGAGAAGCTCAACACGAGCTGGCAACATGGGCTGGCAGCCCAGAAACCCCCTCACATCCTGGGCTGCATCAAAAGCAGGTTACTCAAAAAGGAACCCATAATGGCACAAAGGAACCAAACACCAAGAGTGATTTAATCAAAGGTATGAGAGGTGAAATTAGCAATTAGCAAATGTCCAGACACACGATACCGATAAAAAGAGATTAGGGTGCTTTGTCCACCCTGCTTTCCAGTGGGTGTGGGAGCAGCGTGAATAGACACGCACGAGTTAGCTTTGCACGAGAGGTGACAGCAGGGAAGACATGGCAGCATGGTGTGGGACAGTAACCAGTGTATTCTTCTGTATTCATATTCTGTGGGCCATGGCTTCTACTTATGTTACAAAACTTCTTTTTAAAAGCAAAGACATGAGAATAACCTCTTACCCCATACTTGGGGGTACATCACAAGAGGGCTTGTCTCCAGGGAGAAAAATCCAAGAACAAAGGAAGCAGAGTCACCCTGGCAGTACCCATTTCTGATGCTGTCTGGGGGAGAAACCACTCCAGTTGCCCAGTTTATTACCTTATGCCCTGGGAAAGTTGAAATTCACCTTAGAGAACATTAATACCATTGCCTTAAGTGAGCAAACAATCTTAAAACTGCTGATACCAAATCCTTCAAAACTGAAATGCAGTCACAAGTAGGTAAAGCTGTTACCGTTTTGACCCTGCCTATGCTGACCAGTTCATACCTACTGGGAAAACCTGATTATTGATGACCACAGTCAGTTGGTTGGACGTTGGCACTTGGCCACCTCATTCCCAGTAAATAGTTCCTTACGTTGATGTAGCTAAAGGGTGCTCCTGTGTATGGATATGTGGACTCTGCATAAAAACCAGTTTGAAAAGCTTGTGGTTGTTTGCAGTGATGGGAAGGGACTTTAATTATGACCAAAAGTGGTTTGGGCAGGTGATCTGTGTCGTTTCTGTAGGGAGAACAGAGATAAAGCCCACATCCTGAGTGCTCACAGGTACTCCCACTGACCCAGTCACTGACCAGTGCATGTCTCTTGCCTCAGTACCAACTCCTTCATACAAAAATGTAAATTACTTTCAAGATGCCTTAGAAAAGCAAATGCCAAATAAAAGCTGTCTAATTCACCAGCGGTTTTCCTTCCAAAAATAAATGATAACTTAAGATAAAAGAAGTTAAATTTTAAAAACTTACCGGAGCAGGAATAGGGAATTATTCACTGTAGCGTGCAAATCCAACAAAAGGAGGAAGATTTTTGTTCTCCATCTTAAATTTAAAGCATTCATGGTTGAACAAATCCAATGCCTTATAGCTTCTATTATTCTGTGAGTGTTCTATGAAATACTGAGTCCTGTTTTGTCCAAAAAGTGCCTGCTGTCTCCCTGAAGTGCATGGCAGCTGAGTGCTTGATTTATTGCATTTCTCCACAGAAACCATAAAGCACCTTAAAAAAAATCTGCTGAGATCTCAACCAACATCAGGCAGCTGCAGCAAAATTTTCTCCCCATACCAAACCATCGCGCTCCACGCTGAGTGTGTTATTGGAATCTGAATTCCCATGTCCAAAAATCCCACAATGTTTTAAACTGTCTGGGCACAAGTCTGGCAGAGCATCCAATGACATCACATCTGGTTTTGCCCTAGTCTTTATCTTACACATCTTCTGAGAAGAAACCATGTATGGTCTAATGTTAATACAAGGAAGGCAAGTTGAAGAAATATGCAAGAGAATGGCACTATATATTAAAGATTGCAGAATCAGATGACTTTAAACACTTTCTAATCCCTGTGTGCACAAACAGGGAGCTCCTGACAAAACTCTGACACAAAAAGGAAGCATACAAGACGTGGAAACAAAGACTGGTGACTCAGGAGGACTCTGGAGACATGAGCTGAGCTCGCAGGCATGGAGTTAGGAAAGCCAAAGGCAGTCAGGAGCTGAAACTTTGGTCCTTCATCATCATCCTTCTCCAGAATGGGTCCTTACTACAGGGTACAGTCCTTCAGGAACAGAGTGCTCCAATTGGGTCCCCCACTGGCCACAGTTCCTGCCAGAAAACCTGCTACAGTGTGGGCTCCTCCCCACTGGGTTCACTATTTCTTCATACTCAATAGGTCTTGGAATACATTAGTATTGGAGCCTGAAAAAAAGGAAAGAAAAGATAAGTGTAATTCCACCTGTTAATGCAAAGGAGATTTCTTTATAACCTGGTGATGGTGTATTATGGGCTGTAATATGTGTTAGTTATGGAGGTTGGCAATGAAAACACATTCACTATCATCTCATTGACCACCTGCAGGTCCACCCAAATGATGTGTTCTGAGGTGCCACCTGTCAGCTAAAGGGAAAATTCCGTCAAGCACAAAAAGAAGCTGAATTATGAGGGGAATCTGGAAACCAAATTGTTTCCTGTACCTTTGCCTGTCCCTCTCCATTGGAACAAGCTTGCTAAAATATGACACAAGCCAGAGGCTGGAACTGTATTGGGTTCCACGGTCCATCCGTTGGGGACAATTTTTCTATGTTAATTAATCTGTATTAATCTACTGCTGGGACAGAGCTAGAAAAATATCAGAAGAGATGGGTACTCTTCCTTACTATACCTATATCTCTCATATTTATGCAAATCGCAAAGATATTGTAAAATAGTCCCTAGTTTTATGTTTAAATCACTTCTGCCTGTAGATTACCAGATACAGGAAAAGAAATGGTTCAAGAGAAATAATTCTTCTCTCATCTTTACATAAAGCCAAATACACTCCACAGCTGCAAAGCAGTAATGAATCCCATGCATAAAGCTGGATATGGCAGGAATCTCCTCCTGTTCTTTTACACTTCGCCCATGACAATAGCAATGAGGATCGGTGGACCTTTTTCTGGCCAGAGACCATTCTCTAAGACATGTCCACAGCTTGCACTTCGTCCAGCACTTGTAACATTCAGCAGAACACCTGACCAGAGGCTGACTTTGAGGCACATGGTCATCGTGGTGTCTTCTCCTTCCTCCTTGCCATTAACACACAACCTCTCACTCAGTTACTTTCACCCGCATCCTCCAGGAAAAGTGAGACTGTCCAAAGTTGTGTCACGGTAGGTGATGGTGGCTGAAGCAGTTAGCTGTTGGTTGCTCACACCAGCAGTTAACCCAAACCCTACCATGACCCAGATAGCAGCAGGAAAGGTGACTTGGCACTTTATTGGCTGGCATAGCTGAGATGAACTGTGTAGCAAAGGGAGAGGTCCATATGGGAGAGGTCCATATGGAAATGGAGAGTGAAACCTTGTACGAGTGTCAACACATCAGGAAGTCAGCAAGTACATGGAGGAACAACAAGGAAAAAAGTAGGGAGAATAATAAAAGCATGAAGGGGGGTTGGGTGAATAATACTTTGAGATTGCTTTAGCAGCTCTTGAAGTACCCATGTGTTTGCTTTTTCCGTGTGTCCTGCTGCTCTGGTGATGCACACACTGATGGTGGTGGGTCTAGACGTGGGTGTAAGAGGTGTTGGGCAAGAATGGTATCAGGGGGATGAAGCCAGGAGAGGAGAGGGATGGTGTGGAGAAAAAGATGCAGCAAATCCCTATTGAAGATAACTCTAAAAGCAGTGGCACGATGCCTACTGAAGGGGTGAACAAAGCCTGGCATCAGTAGATGTCTATGTCCCCACTAATGAGTGTGAAATGTTCCATGATCCTGAACTGAAACCATTTACACTAGCAAGCTCCTGATCCACTTTCAGCCTGAACAAATGAGCCTTCTCCCCAGCTGTTCCTAAACCTTGTCCAAGTGGTAGAATCTAACCTCTCTCAGCCTGTCTTCACAGGAGAAGGTACTCCAGCCCTTTGACCATTTTTGTGGCCTTCTTCTGGCCCCCCTCCAACAGGTCCATGTCCTTCCTGTGCTGAGGACTCCAGAGTTGGACGCAGTGCTCCAGGTGGAGTCTCACCAAAGCTGAGGAAAGGGGCAAAATCCCCCTCCTCACCCTGCTGGCCACGCTGCTTTTTGAGTAACCTTCTTCCTTGAGAAGCCTTGGGAGGAGGTGCTAAGACAAGTACAGTTTGCTACCCAAACTGTGGTTCCTTTCCTGATTTTCTGCTGCTTTCATGCTCCATCAATTAAGGAATTGAACAGCTCAGCATGCAAGATCTGATTCCCAAGGAAGTAACTTGATTTTTCAATCACTGCAAACCAGTCAGGACAGAATAGAGGAACTGGCTCTGTGCAAAAGCACAGTTGTCTCTTAAATTACAGTCAGGTTCCTGCGAAGCAAGCAGTACTTTCCATCAGGCAGCCCATGCAGTCTGTACAGTACTATAGGAGTCCTTAAAAAAAAATAAAAAATGTTACCTGGGTACAAACAGCAACAGGAACATCACAGAGAACCATCCAAGACAGAACATGGCTTCTCAGCTTGACAGTTCTCAGCAGCCTCTCAGAGCCCACAGTGCTTCTCTTGGACTGCTTTCAGTAACCAGGTTAGCTCATAGAAGATGAGCTAAAATTAAGAGCTCTAACGAAGAATGTCCTGAGGTGGATCATTTGGCTTTTGTGCTGTGATTTGAAGCTGTGATAAAAATCAGCCACATATTTATTCCTAGTAATAAGATCTGAAAACGCACTTCGTTTTTGGCAGGCTTAGATAATTTTTTTTCTTCTAAATATCTCCTGAGGCTGCGTTCTGGGCAATCTGCCTGGTAACAGCTTCCACTGGCTTTGCTTCATTGTGTCATCTTGAATCATATTTTCGGCTGGAAAAGTCCAATCTTTTTGTGAGAAAACATCATCCAATATCATTATTTCATCCCGTTTTAATAACTTAGTATTTGGGACAAGACTTTTTCCTTCAGCTTCAATTTTCATTTCCTTCATGTTTTACAGATACAGCATTTCAGTCAATTTTGTGTCTATTCTAAGATTTCAGTTTGCATCTCTCTTGCTGAAGCTTAAAATCTATTTTTTAATTCCAGCAATGGTAACAATGCCTGATATTTCAAATTTTACCCTTCTTCACAGCTTACATGGTCTCTTTAATATGAAAACAAAAAACCCTCTTTATTTCCATTTTCTGGGAGGCATCCCAAAACCAGCCACAGAAACACTCAGTTTCCTTAAGTGCATATTCGTCAGTTCATCAAAGTTTTCCTTTTTCATTGAAAATGATGTAGAAAAAGAAATGTTAATTTAAAATCTACATTTTAAAAACTTGCAGAGAAAATATTTATTTTCTTGATACAATAAAAAAATCAAACCACAACCTTCAACTCAAGACAACTACTGACTATTTTGATGAAAATAAATTGAGAAAAATAATCTCATGGCAGAGAAAAAAGAAAGAAAAGGTTTTCTATACTCTGTGTTATTTTGTGGAGAGTGTTGATGTGATCATTTGGCTGTACTGGTAATTAAAAACCCAATCTAGGTAACTTCAGCTTAAGCAGTATCCACAAGCAGGCATTCTTCTGAGGCTGCAACCAACAGCTTCCTCTCTGGCAAGGTCTGATTAATCCCTATTTCCTATAGGATTAGAAATAACAGGGTCCACTTTCTCAACAGCACTGATGAACAGCAATTACAACCTACTCTGAAGAGGGCTCAAGACATTAACGTCAGGACGATGCAGCACAAAGCTGATCTATCTGTGCAGATTTGTTAGCAGATCATTAATTTGTTGTAGAGTTGCGGTTTGTGCGTGCTCACAGTTCATCTACCACATCAAAATCTCTTGTGGAAGTGGCGACCTCCAACAAAAGAGGGAGAAAACTGGTAAAAAGCAAGAGTCATGAGAACTCTGCCAGAGCCCTTAATTGCTTAAAATGGCAATCGCTTTTGGGGGCAATTATGATACTTATGTCCTTGAGTAACATCACCTGTACTTCCCTTGCAGCGTTACCGATTGCGTGTTTAATCATTCTTTTTGAACGCTTGTGAGGCTCTTTTTTTTATAATTTTACTTTCTGTTCTGGTTCTAATTTGTATTCTCCTTGGTTGTTGTAAGTTACTCACGTCTGTTCCAGCTCCTCCCGTTCACTTATCAATTTAATGAATATTTTATTTACTTCCTTCTTAAGATCATTAGTAAAGATGGGTCAGAAGTGCAATCTCTGTGGCATAATAATACATTGCTTGGATGCATTGATAATTCAGAGGGTGGAGTATTAATGATTGGCCTCTTAAATTTTGAACCCTACTTCTAGTCATGAGGGGACACTTCATTCCAGTATAAATAGATTATTATTTATGCAATAATAACAATAACTGTATTTACATACTTATAACAGTATCTTCCACCTGAGGAACTGCAATGATTACAAATCCATTATCATAATCGCTTTTCATAGATAAGAAAGAAGGAAAATAAAAGCCCTAAGCCTTAGATAAACCTCAGTAAGACAGTGGACAACTTGTAAAGAAAACACGAGTTGTCCCTATTAACTTTTTGTCACATCAGTTTTCATAAAATTATTGAAAATCTGGGAAAAAAAGTAGCAGGCAAGTAAGAGGTAACATAGATACAGGGTTATACTTACTCCTGAGGGGCAGAAGAAGCATTCCCATCTGTTGGATTTAGTGCCTGAAGGCCTGATCCTCTCTAGGCTTGCTGGACCTTGATTGTGCTTTCTTGGATGTAGTCATCCTCAAAGACCTTCTATCTCTCTAGGCCTGCTACTTTCCCAGCAGATGATTTCTGGAAAATCAACCCGTTAGATTTTTTCTGTTACTAAATATCATAGTTATATGGGCTTACAGAAGCTGCATCTGAAACCAGCCTGATAAGAGCTGACTTCTTGGTTAAGTATTTAGAAGTCACTTTGTGTTCTTCTTCAGTATCATTTAGATTACCCAAATCTAAACCTTGCCATCAGTTTTTTCAGGGCTGAAGTCCCAATTATATGTGGTATCTTTTCTTGCTTTCATTGATAAAGGACTCATCAAAGGAGACTTCTAACAATGGCAAAGGCCTCAACAGTCCCACAGTCTGTGGAGCAGCAAGCCCAACATTTTATAGACCCCCACACAGTCACAGAGACTGGTGATTCTGTACCCTATTTTGTCTGTGGGGTCCTATGATCTCACCATGAACAAATGCACTTTGGTATTTATCTGGGTTTTTTTTAGACACTGCTGAAAGAATTGTCTGATACCATAGCTGTATGCTGTATTACAGCTTAATGGTGATTGCTGTTTAGGTGTCTGTTACACCTCTTTTGAAAGGTATATGTTAAAATGACTGATGCATATGATTGCGTTATGCCCACCTACTCTCTGAAATACCCTATTAATGCACTGAACAATGGTAACATGTTGTAATAACTTTAGGCCTTGATCCGGTATCATGAGCAGGTGCATCCTTCACCCACGCGCATCCTTAAATTTACTACTTTGAGCTGGCCAAGTAAAATGACTTTTACTGGGCTCTTTCTGGTTACCTAAGTCTTTTCTCCCAAACCTAACATCAGCAAAGTCTCAAGTCAAGTAATTTATCAGGAAAGATGTGAAGAACAGATGTCGAGCAAACTCGGGCCTCAGACGCCTTGAACTGGAAGGCATTCACAGATGATGACCCTCTGCCCACACCCCTTATTTTCAGTAAAAAGTAAATTGCAGTCTCTCAGGGCTTTCTAAGGTAGAGGTGAAAATAGATTGAAGTTTCTCTGGCCAAGCCTACTAGTCACACAGAAAGCACGTGAGCCTAAGGGCCGTGCAGAGGAACTCCATGCACAAACTACCTTATGCTGCTTCTCAGGCAGGTCTCAGAGGACCATTCCAGTACAACTGTGTCTCTTCTGAACTGGACCTGGTCCATGTCCTACTGGACCAGAATGTGGGCAGAAAAGACTGTAGCTTGTAGCTCTCTGACTAATTGCCCTTAAGCGGCCACTGCTGCCAAAGCTTTAATCACAGGAGTAGCTGTCAGATTTCACATTTCACTAAGGAAATGATAAGCAGCCAGCGTAATAAATTTATAGGTTTTATTGCAGTTAATATATATTACCTGACATTGAAAAAAAATATTCAAGAATGCACTTATATAAAAAAATGCTGCAGTAAACATGGTAACTGTACCATCCTTAGCTGCTATAAAACGGAAACTCAAAAGGAAATTTCTGACAGATTCGTACAAACTATGTTTCTTCTGCTATTTTTACACAGTCATCCGACAGAACCTTTGGATCCAGCGTGACCTGAAGTTGTGAGCCTGCAAAACAGAGTGTTCACACAATTTCTCAACTCTGTTCTTTTTTAGTTATTTCCAGCCCACATGAATCTGTCACTCCATTTGGCCCTGTGTGAAGCAAGCTGCTGAACAGCACCAGCTGGATCTGATGAAATCGATATATACAGCTGGGTATTATCCTCCTACTGAAGGTACCACAACTCTCTTATCATCATGGATTTCCTGTGTGGCCTCACAGATGTATGGTACTGACCAGATAACAGAACAAAACACAAGAGAACTCCAGTTGAAAAGATTAGTAATTACCCAGTGTGCAGGTGAGCAATCACCTACTATTTATTGCACCCGGTGCCAACCTGTAGAGGCTGATGGTATAACAGGACTAAAATTACCATCATTTGAAGTAGCTATATGCACAGAAAAGCACCTGAAAAGGCACTAAAAGGATGAAAAAAGGATGTTTGGCCTACGTAGCAGCGCATTATTGAGATATACAGGCTGTCTTCTTACTTCCAAGGGGAGTAAATTAAAATCTGGAGGATAGGTGATCAGCTGAATTAAAGCCATTCAGTTTTTAACTTAAAAACTTAAAAAAAAAAAAAGACCAGTGAAAAAGTATATCCCTGAAGGCGAAAAGCTAGTAACACATTAGGGTAGGAGATATAGCAGAGGACAGGATGAGAAGAAATGGTATTGCTTGTGTAAGGAAGTAGTTAAGGGAGAATTCACTTTCCCCTTCACTTTCCCACTTCCCTAACATCACTGCAGGTATTCCCTCAACAGCCAGCTGAGAGCACAGAAGACACCTCCAGATGGTCCCTCACCACATCTATGGACTGGGAGGACATAGGGTTAGACAGACAGACTCCCCTTTGCTTGTGGCAAAGGGAACACGATCACTAGCTTTGTCTGGCTACCTACCTTTTAGAGAGCTCAGAGGAGGTAAAAGGAGGTAAAAATCAACCCTACCCTCCTGGTTTTGTTTTCTTTTTCCTTTTTTTTTTTTTCCCAGTAGTAACCAAAGGCTTAACGCTACCAGCCATCTCAATTTGTAATAATGAACAATCAGACATTGCACCACTACATGAGTAAAGATGCATCCTTATTGTAAAAGAAGTATAATTAACCCAGTCTTCTTCATAGCTGTCTCCTGTGCAACTGCTAGCTGGATCGTGGCAAATACCAGAGGTTTATACCCAGATTAAGCAACGCTCGTTTGATAGATTTTGAATATTATTTGAGACCAGTGTTCCTTAAGCACCAAAGCAGAAAGGGAAGAACAAAGAAATACAAAGAACAGAAAGTGGGAGAGCAAGCTGCAAAGATTATATACAAGGGCTGCAAAGATTCCTCAGAAATTATGTTTTCCAGTTGCCTGGAAAGCAGATGCTGGGAAGTAACAAATCTGTCTCCAAGAAACTTTGTAAGACGAGACCCAGCCTTTCCGAGCGATAACGAATGCAGATGGATTCTGGAACAGTAAGGATGTGTCTCTCTCAAGTCTTGTGGATTCGTGGAGTTCAAGGTGGAAAGGACCATTGGATTATCCAGCCTGATCTCTTCTTAGCACAGTTTAGGAATTTTCATGTAGTAGCTCTGCTAATGATCAGAGTTATGCTAAATATAACATATTAAACCACAAAGCAAGAAAACATACGCCTATCTTTCCAGCACTTATCACCTCTTTTCCCATTTCTCAGCTATTTTTCACTGCCCTCGCACCTCCCTTTCTCTGTCCCAGTCTCCTCCCAGAACCTGCCTCTAATTCCTTTTTCTCTGTTGGTCCCAGTTTTGATAAATCTGCATTCAAATCTGGTAAATCCAGCACCATTACCTAAGTGATCTCATGGTGTGGTTAAGTAGGTGCTCCTAGAATTGTACAATTGTACTCCCCAAAAGATCACAGTATCACAGAATCTTCTAGGTTGGAAGGGACCTTAAAGATCATCTTGTCCAACCAAGATGCTCTTTCCAAAATACTCCCCTTCAAATACCTGTGAACTTTGGCTATTCCTCACTAACTCCTCCACAACCGTGTGAGAACCTTCCACAACACAACCTGTAGCTTCCATCAGCTTCTCACAAAGTTATTAATGTTCAGCAGCCTCTCACGTCACGCTCACCAAATTTCCATGTCCTCTCAGCCCAGGACCTAGTCAACAGCCCAGTCATTTCCCTGCAGCCTTAACACCATCTTTGTCTCAGGTTTTTGGGCAGTCATTTTATATTCACCTCTTTAGGTCTGTCAAGGAAGAAACACCACGGGACAAGATCCTCTGATATAAATAACTATTGTTCTCTATTTCTCTTCATTAAAAGCAATATGTCATGGAAACGTAACACCTTGGAGGAGTGGGAATTCTCAACAGCTGGTGATTATTCTTGCTGCTGAAAATCTTAATAGTTTCTTAATTACAACTGGTTATTTTCAGAACAACTTCTTGTTGCTGCTTCTCTTATGGACATCCATAGGTTGTAGCAGCACGTCAGCAGTCGGGAACATCTCAGTAAATGGAGTAGATGAAATACACCCCAGAGCTTTCTCCAAACACACTTTCCACCAAATGCCTGACATTAGTTGTAACCAATCAGCTACCGTCTCTCCTCTTTTAGATCAACCCCTCATAAACCTCAAATACCAAGTTCAGAGGATGTGTTAGTGGTTGCCAAAGTTGTTGCCATTTTTAACTAGAAGAGGAAGGCCTTTCTCCGAGATCCATTTGCAGAAAACACCACTGCGTGGCACAAAGATTCCATCAACATTTCAAAAATCCTTCATGACTCACTTGTACCTTTGTTACATTTGGATTTACAATACTATTACCCAAACAATCCAATTTCCAACAATCTTGTCCTTGCTTTTTGTGATTCACATGACACCTCCATCATTCGAACTGGAATCACCTTTAGGTGGAGATTTGGATTGGTATACTTTTTGGTATATACCATCCAAACACCGCAACTACTTTATATTTTATTGAAGAATACTAAATGAAGGTTCTTTTATTTTTTTTCTATGGATTTTACAGCCTTTCTGACATCTTTTTTCTCTTTGCTGCTTTTTTTCAAAGGTCTACCCTGTCTTCTTTCTCCTATTCATTTTGGTTTTGCCAGGATTCTACATGATATCCCAGTTTCTCAGGGAACAGAAATCAAATATTTCTGATTTCAGAAACAGATAAAGAAATCAAATGACAACTCCTCATAGCATTATTCACTCACTAGAACAATACAACTCTCTTCTCTTTCAACTCCATAAAAACTGCTAATAAAATAATGTATATTCGTCAAGTGAAGACAGATGCAGAGAAGATTCACGCAAATTGTGCTGCATCTTTAAGTTTCATTGGATTAATATTCTGCTGGAACATGGGAACTTCAATGCAGCAATAAAACCATCAAAGTCACAAAAAAAAGTGTACTCGCAAGGAGGAATAAAGCAACGTAGAAAAAAGTATCACCTCAATAATCTTCGCCAGAAGTTAGAATTGCTCTATACTTAAAACAGGGACCCCCATGGAATGATCCATTACATTTTAAGACAAGTGTTTGGACTCAATTTGTCTCTTGAAATGTCTCTTGACTATACAGTGAGCTTGTATGACTAGATGAGATACTCATATTTATCTAGAATTTAAGTGAGATAAATTTCAATGAAAGACCAGTTTAGGTATCATATCACACTCAGTATTTATAGAAAGCTAATGATTAGTAACTCATCAAATCAATAAGGTGTATATATACACATCTAACTGTATTTCATGGTATGTTAACAAGCCTAAAAAATATTATGAGCATCAGAAGAACCGTATCGCTATAAAAACCAGAGCAATTAATACATAAAGCCAGAAAGCGAGCCGAGAGGCTGAACCGTTCTACTTAGTGCATGTGCATCACTGTAATCCAACTCCCAGAAGAAAGGGACAGCTCAGAGAAAGAGCTGCTTTTAGCAGCCTTAGGCAATACCACAGGTAGGGGATCCGCTTAGGAAGAATCCCTCTGAGAAAAAAGTAGAGGGAAGACATAATCTTAGAAGAGCTGGCCAGTGCACACTGTCTCGCTGCTCTGTTACAGCTAAACGAAGCTTAAAAAAATAACTAGTCATCGTCTAAAGAAGAAAACATATTCAGATATATTTGAAGAAAAGTCGCGTTATCTCGTTTCTGCGCTTTGCACTTTTGTAATCGAGAACTGAACCCGGAGAAGCTCATACTTTCTCTTTCCCTCCCTGTGGGAATGGGGAATAACGGCGGGAGCCATCCCAGAGCCCCAGGGCGGCGGGAAACCAGACGCCGCTCCGGCTGGCGGTTTCTCTCCTCGCTCCACAAAGGGAAGAGAAACCTACAGCGCACCAGCTGCCGCAGGAAGCCCTTCCTGGACGGCGAGACACTGCCTTCTCCCTGCCCTCAGCTCCGCGCTGGGCTGCAGCCTCACTATCCCCTCAGCGGCTGAGGCGACTAACGGCCCCGCCGCGCGCCCGCCGCGCCTGCGCTCAACACGCCCCCCAGCTTACCGCGGGGCGCGGCACGAGCATCCCCCCCACGAGGCGCGGGGAGAGGGAAGGAGGAGGGACAGAACCACAACTCCCCTCCAATAGGCACTCGGGTTCCGCTGTTTTTCCTTCTCTCGGCCAATCAGCGCTCGCTTCCTCCCCCACCCAGGCAGGCCCTCTGGCCAATGGGGAGCGGGCTCTTAGGGCGTCGGTGACATTCAAACGGAGAGCGGCGCGGGCACTCTGGCCCGGCTGGAGCTCCGTCCCGACCCTGCGGCGGCGGCGGCGGGTGGTGAGGGTGAGTTAGGCTGGGGGAGCAGTAGCAGGAGGGTGCCGGTCTTACGGTGAGGCTGTGGGGCTTGCCTCCTGCCGGCACCGTCCCCAGGCCCGGTGCAGGCCTGTCGGGAGCGGCAGTGCCGGGGTGGGCGCGGCGCCTTCCCCGGCCCTGTGGGGTGGCCTCGGCGGAGAACGGGGCCCGTGTCGCCGGGTTCCCCGGGGGGAAGGGGACCGGCTGCTTCTCTCTACTCCTCTTCCTCGCCACCTTCTCTCACCGCCTTCCCCTTCTGCGGATTCTTTAAACTAAATTTTATGAGCGGTTTCCAGAGTGATGTTGGTTTTCCCCCTTGTTCGTGCTCGTTTATTATGAAATTAAAAGAGGAAGTAGTTCTGGATAATACAGCTGGATGCAGGCTTGGCAAATACAGGAGAAGATCAAACTGGTTGAGGTTATTGTGCAAGTTGTTCTCAGTTAAGCTGAGGAGTAGCACTTTCTATAAATATATATAAAGCAGGACTGTGTTTGCTATGAATTTGGGCAAATTGTTTTGGAAACAGGAAGGTGCCTGTGGACAAGGAGAGGGAAAAAGAGAGAAAAACCTTGGACTGTGTACCCATTCAGGCGCTAAAGCAATAGCTATTCCTGCAGTGATACCCTACATTAAAACTGCTCTCAGCTATGTCCCTTGTTACTCCTGGGCTATATCCTTAACTCTTCAGAGTTAAAACCGTGGCTCAGTGGCTTTGTGTGCTGCTCTGTTCCCTGCTGCCTCTCGATAACTCTTACCTGCTGTATGGCCTTTGGTTTGTTGATGCTGCAGCAGCTCACCTGCTCCTCTGCTCTTCGATTTCTTTCTGATGAGTTCTATTTTGAATCTTTGGACCTTATGTTATTTTGTAGCTAACATCAGAATTTCAATTTTTCCTATTTATTTTCATAGTTAATATTGCTAGTCTCTTAATTTTTTTTTAATGTTGATGTGTTTTTGTTTCCCTTTAAAAAAAACCAAACACCTGATCTGATCTAGGCTTTAGGATTTGTAAACAAAACCAAACAAAAATTATGTGTATACATAGGGTTTTTTAAAGTGTATGTAGAGGCTTCGAAACCACCCCATTTCTATGTATTTTGTGACATACAACTGGATAAAGGAGAGGCTTCCACTAATGACTGCATTAGGGAACAGGTTAGAAATGAGTTATTGACTCTATTTAGTTAGATAGCTGATTAATAGTCTTGGAACGTCGACTTGAAATCAGACTATGAAGGGAGATGAAGTTGGAGAGGATTTGGAGGGCTTTGTCACTCATCTAAATTCAGATTTTGGTGACTGCTTATGGAAACATTTAGCTTGACTCTTTTTAGTAACTTAGTGACTCTTTTTTAAATGTCCATCTGGAGTAAACAAAAGTCTCAGGATTTCTTTCATATTTCTGCTATCGCAATTTTCTCTTTAAAATTTAACCTAAAAGCTTTTATCAAGGTGGTCTGCTTTCATGACTGCCCGTGGGTTTTAAATAAACTGGTGAAAACCAGTGACTGTTTCTTCAAAGCAGTAATAAAAAGTAGCAGCTTCTTTAATATCTGCAGAATGCTAATTGATTACTGGAATGATGACAGATGATGCCATGTGTTTCTGAAGATGGTTGTGTGTTGTTATTGTATGTTTCTCTTCCTGAACCTGAGGTGGCATTTGTACCTCCTCTACACAAAGTAGAGGACTTAACTCAAAGTTCTTCTTCTTTAGATACTCTAAGACACTTTAGTCAGACTATAGGAGCAGATCTAAAGGAATCTTGAACGTTTGTAGCCACAGTGGTCTGGAGGTATAAGGAAACACAGATAAAAGGATAACTTAAATATATTTTACTAGGCTTGGAGGAAAAAAAAACTAGGCAAGCTCTAGGGTACTTTCCTAAATTTTTTACTGCCCTCTATACCTCCTTAAACAGATGCAGTATTTCAGTAGATTGTAGAGGTAGGAAGAATATACTTTTTTTGTTCAAGGATTAAAAAGTGTTTTCATGCTTTTTCTAAGTTTGCATTTGAGGAAAACTGAGCAAGTAGTCTAACACAGGAAATCTGGTATTTCAGGATGATACTGTTACTTCTCTTTAGTATCAATAAATGTTGTTGGGTATATTGCATATGAAATCCTATGGATAACCAATTCATCCATTGACAACATACTGGGCTCTTTTAGTCTCTGTTCCTTAGCTCCTTATATAGAGGGTCTGTGTGAGGGGTTGAAGTTACTTTCCTACACTTTTTTTTTTAAATGTTCTGTATCTTCCTGATCTCTGCATGCATGTTCTCCTTATTCTTTGTTTCCCTGTCTCTTAACCTCCTTACAGGCTATACTCCTACTCATTTACTTTTCAATGTCTAACCATTCCATTTTTGGTACACAGGAACCTCTTCATGATGGAGAGCTACATTTCTTGCCTTTGTTGGATTCTTGAGACCATCTGAGATAGTCCGACCCTCATCCCTGTTTTCTTTTTGACAAGGCATATCCTTTCTTTCTTCAGGAGAAGTTTTCTCCCTATAGTACATGTTGAACAAATAAGCAGCACGACAGAAACGTAAGTTTGACGTGTATTGATGAGAGCTAAGATCAAATTTATGCAGAAAACTATTTGTCTACTACATTTGGCAAGCTATTGGTGTAAAAGGAGTAATGAACCTTTTACAATGGTGAGGAAAATATAAATATTGTCTTTAAAGAAAATAAATAATCCATCTGGGAGTTGTTAGTGTTTACAATTATAATGAGAGATGATGATATTGCTAAACCTGAGGTAAACTTCTTTTGATCTTTTTGGAGCTTTGGGTTTTGGAGAAGCTGTCTTCATCCGTACTTTGAGGGAATGGGGTACAGTTCAAGGACAGATCTTTAAGGATATTCTCATCTATAAAGAGGAGATTTGGTGTATTGAGTTCCCATGGCCCCCTCTACTATATCAAAGGCAAAACTGCAATATGTACCAAAATCTTCCTTATGAAGAGACACGTGTGTTGGGTTTTTTTCCCCCATGAAGTAAATAAGTATCATCTTTAGAACAGCATGTAAACAGTGTTTGCGTGTGTAATTGCCATGTGTAATTTTAGCAACATAGTCTCCAAAAGATGGGACAGTTTAGAGCCCGTCTCAGAACAGCCCAAGATTTTTCCCTATGCGCTTTAGGGAGAAAGTGATACAATTAAGGAAGTTTCTAAACAAGTGCTGAAATTAGAGTTTATTCAATGTACTTCTTTTTTAAAGAGGAATGAAGGTAGGCTTCTTTTTTATTTAGTCTCAGCTCAGTGAAACAAAAAATGTTTTTCAGATAGTGCTGATTCAGCATGTTGTCTTTTAGCTTTCATAGTTTTTCTTCTGAATAGGTTTTGCTTCCACCCCTATGTGTGGGGTATTTGCTTCCACTTTTCTTAGACCATTGAAAATATTTCATTTTGTAATTGAAGGAAAGATCCATTTACAGAACTTAGTGCTTTTTTTGGTTTTCTGCAAAGCTATCATGAAGTCGTGTTGAGTGTCTCACCAGGCTCCAATAGTAGTTGGAGTGATGCTGAGACCTATTGATGAGAGCTAAGATCAAATTTATGCAGAAAACTATTTGTCTACTACATTTGGCATGTACTTGAGCTGAAGAAATGCTGCTTTAGATAAGGAAAATGTTAAAATTGAGGTATAACAGGAATAAACTGATATTTTTCAGAGCATATCTCGCTGTCCAACTATGGATGAGGCGTAACAGTTTTAAACTGAAAGAGAGGAGATTGAGATGAGATCTCAGGAAGAAATTCTTTGGTGTGAGGGTGGTGAGAGCCTGGCCCAGGTTGCCCAGAGAAGCTGTGGCTGCCCCATCCCTGGAGGGGTTCAAGGCCAGGCTGGATGGGGCTTGGAGCAACCTGGTCTGGTTGGAACTCAATGGTCTTTAAGGTCCCTTCCAACCTTAACCATTGTACGATTCAATATTAAATAAAAAATATCATGCCCATTACAGAGAGGAGGTAATGTTAAAAGATGGGTTGTAAGTATCTTTTAGTCTTGAAACTTATTTCTGCTGTAAGTTATACCTGCGATTGAAAAGATTAATATTGTTACAACTTTAAGTTTACAGTAATCAAGTTTTCTTTAAATATGAAAAACATTTAAAGCAGGTGTATGTGTGGGGTGACGTGTCGAAGGCAGTCTAACCCAGCCTGACAGGTGTCATCAAATGAAAGTCTCTCCTCTTCCCTTTCTCTTGTCTGGTGACACAGTTGAGAGAGCAGGAAAAACATCAAGCAAAAAGATACAAGCTCTCCCCCTTTTATATGTAGTTTTCTGTTTGCATTTCTCCCTGAGCCATGAGGTCTGACAAATGCTCATTTCATTGCTATTTATTCCAGAGAGGTGGTGGGAGTGTGTGGGTCAGAGCAGGACTGCCTCTTAGCCCTCCTAATCTATGGATTCAGGATGAGGTTTAATACAGCAAACTCCTAGTTATATTCCACCCCCTGTTTTATTCAAAAAAGGCCAGATTGGTTACATACCAATTCCCTTTGGTCATTTATCTTGGCTTCTGCCAAGAAGTTTATTTGTATAACTACATTGACTAAGGTTTAATAGCATATTCATGTTACAGGATATGGTTAAGTCTTAATTAATCTGCACAATATATGTGAGGGGCTTTCATTCCAGTTGAGGTTCTTCACTAACATCACTGGTTTTTAACCTTGTGTTTGCAGATGGAGGAAGAGGACCACAGCGAAAGAGGATTGCCACAAATCGCTTCAATCATGAACAGAGTTAGAGACTTGAAAAACAAATACAGAAATGAAGACAACATTACAGATGAACTTAACTGTACTAAAATCTCAGCTGATACAACAGGTATGTGCTTTTTGTTGCGCTATTGCCACTTCTGCAGCGGATCTTAACCTGGGTTGAGTGAAAGAACTATTAACTGAAAGGAGTTTTACATTTCTTCAGTAATAATGACCACAAAATACATTTCATCTCTCCTTGTTTCTTGAACTGTTCTCTAATCTTGCTTAAAATAAAATCAAATCTTTAGTCATTTTACCTGCAAGCTTATAAAAGTGTTTTCTACTGCTCATGTTTGCTGCAGTTTTAATCAATCTCCTTTTTTTTTTTTCTTTTCTGTCAGATAACTCTGGAACTGTAAATCAAATAATGATGACAGCAAATAATCCAGAAGACTGGCTGTGTTTTTTGCTCAGGCTAGAGAAAAAGGGTACTCCTCAGATGGATGCTAACCTATTGAACAGACTCATTGGTCGTTACAGTCAGGCGGTGACTGCGTTGCCCGCAGAAAAGCATAGTCAAGATGAGAGCTACGCTCGCATCCTTGTGAGGTTTGCTGAGTTGAAAGCGTAAGTATACATTTTCAGTCTGATCAGGATGATACAAATAGCTTGGTAGTTAATGGTTTCTGCAAGAAATAGTCATTTTGAATGTGGATGTGTTCATATTGTCTCCTTGAAGCTGTGAGCGGCTTTGGGTAGTCAGCTTATCTATTGTCTTTACAGTATTTGCATTTTTGGTAGGTGCTTATAAACATGGTTCTTCAGAGCTATTTGATTTAGAGATGTTAACACACTTACTTCCTCATGTACATAGAATCCAGAAAAAAACATGAGACTTTTTTTTTTAGCTTTATACAGCTCAAAAGAAGCCACATGGGTGAAATCTCATAACTTTGGGTAATTATAATCTCTGTATTAAACTGTGTATGTTGTAAATTAGATTTAGTTTCCCTGTGGGCTTGTATATAACTGCTGTGGCTGTGAGGTAGACAATTTGCTGTTATCTAATCAATATATCTGGTCAAATCATAGTGGTCTGTCCTTGTCTAGTTGGCTTTCTCTCTTACTAGGAAAGACACATCCCAGCTACATTAAATTACGGTAGGAGAAACGTCTCGGGACATCCTTCTATACTTTCATACGTAGGAAATAAGGTTTGTGTGTGGTGATTTGTCCTGGTTTGGGGAAGAGCATCTGTCATTTGTTCCAGTGGCCAGTCTGGTCTAAACCACTTATTGCTTTATTCAGTCCAAAAGTGAACAGTGTGGTGCCTCAGACATTTTCAGATACAACTTGGGACAGAGTTATTTTTTTGTTTTGGAAGGAGTTCTTTTGCCACTTCAAATATCATTGCAGAAAATACTTTGAAGAGCTGTCTTTTAGGATTGCAGGAATCCTTAGCAATTAGAGTTGAGCAAATGGTCTTCCAGTGAAAATAGCCAGTCTTTTACTGTTTCTTGTAAGTCCTATTTGGCTTTTTTGGCAGGCGGCTTGATCTTACAGTATGTTATCATCTACCTCTTTATCTGTACTGTCATTTGCACGGACCTTGCTGCATCAGTGTTTACTAAAAGTGCACAATGGAAATAATCTCTTGAATCTACTGTTGAGAAACAAACAGAAGTGAATAATGACCTGCTGTGAATCCTTAGTATCTTGAAGTATGGTGGGTTTGTGTGAGTAAAGAGTAAAGCATATCTTCCAGCGAGGCCGCCTTTCTTTAAAGATACTGAGAGATAGTGTTCTCATTCCAAGGTTAGTTGCTTGTCCTCAGAACAGAAATTGTGTAACATAAGCTTCCAGCTCATACTTTCTGGAATTTCTTGTCCAGAATGATGATAAGGTGCTATTATTAAGGCACATCTGTTATCTCATTACATACAGTAGGAGTTTAAGTTCAGAAAGATTATTTCCTAACTCCCTAATCACTTTAAAACTTTTGGACCTATTTCCACTTGATCTTTAAAACATGATTTTAAAAGTGGATACTTCGAAAATGGATACTGAAACTGTGTTTATTATTCTGTGTGTTGTATGGCAGAAAGCAAAGCTGAAAGCACTGTCAGTAACATGTTAATAACATTCATGCTTTTTTAATATTAACAGTTTTAGTTGCAGTGTCCCACTGAATTGTCTTGAGTTGCTTCCTTGCTACAGCCTTTAGGGGGACAAGATAAGAGTAATCTTATCTTGTGTCACTATTAAAATGTGGGGTTTTTTTAGCTATCCTAAAAAATAGGATATTTTGGCATTACTGTAGAATCTACCCAGCTCACTGGGTAGCTCAGTTCTGCTCTGTTTTCTGCTTCATATTTTTAATTGCCAGATGCCATCAGTCATATGTTTCCTGACTTGCTAATGAAGATTATTTTTTAAAAAACATGAACAACCCACTCCCATACCCATCTTTAAAAAATGTACCCACTGAAATCTGACCTAGCAAAGTTCTATTGGGATTGATGCTGTGTTTCCCTAAATGGTCATCCCCTCTGCCCCCCACATAGAAATTGCTTTCAGAGATTAGCTAGATCTGAATTGTTTATTATAAGGTAATGCATTCCCATGGAATGGCATACAATGTCAATTACTTTTATATTACACTTATGAACTACATGTGTAATAACATCAGAACAGGAAATTGCTTTTGACTGATCAGATCTGAAAAACAACAGCAATATTGTGTGTCTACACACAATATGTTGGAGATTAATGTTAAGCTAATCAGTGAGTGGCTATTTGGATCTTATGTGTTTGGCATGTTCGCTCATTGCTTGTGATTTTCTTGGTATTTAGGATTTCCCTGGTGTTTCACACTCGCATTCTATTTTGTCTCTGCTTCTTTTAGCTTCTGTTAAAGAAAATCCTCTCATCTCATGACTTCCTAGAGTGCTTCTGATTTATTTTTCATTCATTGCAAGTAAATTAATACTCTGATACAGAGGTGTTCTGATGGAGCTGCCTTTGGTGGGAGAAGAAAGGTGCTCTTCAGTAGACTACTGTTTGGTGTTCTCCCAAATGTTCCACCTAATGGGAAAAGTGAGTCAGAGCATCACAAACTTCAGAATCAGCAACAACAGCTTGAGATTTCCAGTGTCTGTTGGCACCAACAGTTTTATTCTGATCAAAGCTGAATTATTCCATTCTTGGTAGTGAACCTGCATGGTCCTGGCATCTTCTCTCTCTGGCAGCCTGATAATGCCAAAACCTTTTGACCTAGTATGATACTGAGGTAGTTTGAAGACCCAGTGAATGTACTGTGGAACAGGTGAAGGTGAACAGTCAGCTGTGTCTGAGACTAATTATCTGTTACCACACTTAAACTGTGCCAGGTGTGCTTTCATGTAATGCTTCTGGCTGTAGCACAGTGCCACCAAGTGTGTGCCACTTGATGCCCATTGCTAACGTTAGGTCTTGTTCTGCATGTTGCTCTCCAAGTCGTTGCTGCTTTCTACAGGAACTTAAATTTTAATGTGCTTTGTGAAAGTGAATGTAATTCACTTTGCCTGCAGATGGTCTGTGCCTCTCCCGTTGCTCTGAGTGATCAAAGCTGAGCTTAATAAACTTACTGGAGTCCAGTAACGTGCCTAAACTGTGGGAGAGACTATTCTCATTCTTAGTTTCCCAGAATTTTACTGGAAATATGTTCTCCTGCTTTGTGTTGTATTTTTCTGTACCTATTTTTTGAGGCATCGTAATAAGTTTTTTGCTATCCCCACTTTGAAGTGCCACCATTGCTTGAACCAGGGTGGATGTTTGGAAGAAATTTCTTTAATTTTTGATTGTAGATTTTGCTAAGTGTTAAAACCTCTATTTTTGGAAATATTAAAAAGGGAGGAGGAGTTCATTGAAACATCATGTTAATTTATTTCATAGTGATGTAGATTCATGCCATTTCTATCTCAAGGAATGTTTACTTAAGCTGTAAGATCCTCTAAAGTACTTAAATGCTGCCATACTGTGTGTAAGCACCTCAGTTGTCCTACTTAACAATCAAAGGCCCAATGTAAAACTAGGGATAAAATGTACTAAAAGTCCAAAAAAAAAAACCAAAAACACAAAAACCAAAAAACCCCAAACTATTAAATGTGAAGTATCTTGTCTGGACTTAGTTGCACAACCTATACATCTTTGAAGTATTCAGTGTTTGCCACTGCTGTTCCTGGTAGTTTGAAGAAAACAGACTTAAATCCACCTTGTGCTACCAAATAGAACTGATAAGAATGTGTTTCCTGGGAATATGGGGAAATTAGTGTCCCCATAGACTCCTTGATAGAGGTAGTGATTGGGTAAATGTCCCTGTTTTCTCTGGGGATGGTGTTGTGGTGGACCAAGAGAAAGAACTTCCTGCAGTGACCAACATCTCTAAGGGAATCTGACAATTTGGGCAAAGTTGCAGAAGCTCTTCAGTGTAGAGAAGCTCAAAACCCAACTTTGGTGTCCAGCACTACTTTAATGTCACGGATTGAGACCTTTGTGACTGTATTCCTGCAGGATATAACTAATAGTGTATATAAGAATTCTTCTGACATCATTAATATGATCAATTTTTCCACACTTGATGTTTCTAAAGCTGTCTCCTCCCTGTCCCCCTGCCTTGCAGCCTCCTTAGTACAGAAGTGAATTCATCTAGAAGAATAAAGACTTTTCTCTGGATGGTGTTAGCTTGTAGTCTGTACAGGTTGGTGGGTGTTCCAAGGGGAAAATTATCTACGTATTTTGAGGAATAATATGAACGGTGACAAAGGAAGAGTCTTTAATCTTTCTTTTCAGGTTTGAGCACATCCTGTTTTTTTGGAACGGGTCATCTTTGAATGTTTGAATTATTAGCTTTTCAAAACTTTGCTATTTTATATTTCCCGAATGTCTCTAAGGAAGATGGAAGAAAATTCATCTGCAGATGTATGGCTTTTCCAGGATTATCTGTGCTAGTCCATGTCACACAGCACATGGAAGTTCATCTGTGTTGCTCAGGCTCTTTACCTTCTTATAACTCTTGATGTGCTGTTTTTTCAGTCTTCAGGATCCAGAGGAGGCACGGGACCAGTTCCATCTGGCCAGACTGAACTGCAAGAAGTTTGCTTTTGTGCACGTGGCTTTTGCACAGTTTGAGCTGGCACAAGGTGTGTAGAAAAACTTCTTTGGTTGTGCTGTTCTGTGTTCTAGCTTTTGTTGTTTTAAACCCCTCTGTTACATAGTTTGCAAGAAAACTGATAAGTATTAAATCAGAAAAAGAAAAAATGTCTCCTTTTTTGATTGAAATTTAAGGGGACAGTGTGTTCATTTTACAATGAAAATATGTGCACAGTTCTTAATAGTTTTTTTCCTTTGTAGAAATAACTTTCAAACAGGATGAAAATTAGCAGTGATTTCTGGTGTGTGGTTTTTTTTTATAAATTTAGATCTTATAGTGGGAGGAATGAGTAAGGCTCTTGCTATGTTGAAAACTGATGCCCAAATTTGCGTGGTAATTTCAAATCATAGAATGATTTGGCTTGGAAGGCCAGTAATTTGTCTAGTGAGCACTTGTATGCCTTTTAAAAAAGATAATAAGGTAGTTATAATGCAAGAATAAGTATATTGTCAAATAAGTGTAATAAAACCTATTGGGTACTTTAAAGTATAGAAATGCTACCTGGTGGTTACCAATGACTGGACTCGTGCAGTTACAACCACTTGTGAGTTTAATTACCCCATAACTAGGGGATGTGTTCATGCAATACTTTCTCTTATTTTGGCAGTGAATTCTCAATCTAAAGTACTAATCCTAAACCAATAAGCCATTTATGATTGGTTTTGTTATAACTCTAATGTGCTCTCCTGATTTGTATCTGACATCCTTGAGCTGGTTTATTTGACATTTGGGCCCAATTATAGAGGACTAATTAACGTGTGAGTTGTATGTGCTTTGAGCACTGTTCCTTTTTCACTGAGTGTCCAGCTTAGGCCAGAGGGAAAGGAGGAGGCTGGTGCTTTATCTTCTCCTGAGCATTTTGGCATCACTTCCACAAACCTGCCCATTGCTGCTGGACCCATCCATGTTCCCTTTGCATTAAGAAAAAAAGTTAATTATACATTCACTTCCCTGTCTTGAGCAAAGCTATGAGCTAAAGCTCAAGTCAGACTTCTGGAATTATGGTTGGCAAATTGATACTGATTTCTGTATAAATTGAATAAAATTCATGACCTGAAAATAGCCACACAAAGATAGCATCTGGTTTGGTTTTATTTCAATGCTGAATACAACTTCATTGAAATAGATCAGATGAGGAGCTATCTCTTCCTTCTTTTGGTGTGCCTTGTGTAGTGTGCTTGGAGCAGACTTGCTGTGAATTACTGAGGACTCTGACCATTAATAAAACTCTAATTTTGTCTATTTAATGTCATGTTATTTCTTATTCAATGCGAGGCACGTAATACTAGGAGGAATTACTTTCGTTTTGGACAGTAGGTCTTGTTGAAGCCATGTGTGGTTACTAAATATGGCCAAAGGCAGAATGCTGTGTAAGGATTCTTAGAAAGAAATACCAAACCTATCCATTTACTCAGGGTTTAGGAGAAAAGTAGTATTTGATTATATGGTTAAACAAAGCATAACAAATATGCACAAAATACATTTAAGTGAAATCATTGCTAATCTTATTTTGGTGTTTCCTTGATTCAGTGTTCAACATTATCCAGTTTATTCTTAAAAATATTACTAAAGCATCAGTTCCTAATGTTTACTACCCACCTGCCCCAGTCTGAACTGCAGGTGAATTGCCAACCAACTCCAGTTTGAGTTTTGAGTGGTAGAGACATTATGGAGCTCTGAAATATACTATTATATAGTATAGCAAATAATTATATACGTACGTGGCACCTATAAAAACAAAGTGGTTTATGTTATGCTGCTTTGGAACTGAGGAAGAAGGGCATTTGGGACTGAAGGGCATTAACAGCTCTAACAAAACATTGCATCACTTTGCCCTGATGCTCCCTAAGCAAAGGAAAATGTTTTGGTTGCAGTACACTTCTTTCCTTATTTGACTCTCAGGGTTTTTACTAGCTGTATGTGTACATACTTATGTTTGTAAACTGATTGCTTTCAGGATATTTTTTTAAAACACACCCTTCCAGTTCTCTTTAGTCTCTGGTTATGACATTTAATAATGTGTTAAATTAATGAAACAATATCTTCTCTTTTCTTAATGGTAGTGCTTTCTGGCATAGTGATGTTTGGCTTAACAGCTGCTTTTAACTTTGATTTCTATTAAGTGCGTTAAAAATGGCATATCATGTATATGTAAAAGTTTGTATCTAGTCAGATGTAAATGAAAGTCCATAAAGCTTATATTTCCTTGCTGATATTGCAGAAAACTGAATTTTAGATTTTGTGTTGTATTTCCTTACAGTTCCTATAGCATTCAAGACATTCTATGAGACTCTATAAAGCTGTATTTTGTCACCTGGTTTTCAAACTTTATGTGAAAAATTCACCTGTAGCTTGTTCTAGTCTTGAAAGTAGATATTTAAGAGGGGGGGAAATACCTCATGAACAGTGGCTTCACAGAACAGCATGAGTGTAATCATGTCTTTAAAAAAAGACCATGTTACCCCAGTATAATTTCTTATTTCCTTGATTTCTACTTCTGTGTTCTTTGCTGCTTAGGAAATATGAAGAAGTGTAAGCAGCTCCTTCAGAAAGCTGTGGAGTGCTCTGCTGTTCCACTAGAAATGTTGGAAACTGCTCTGCAAAACTTTCATTCACAAAAAAAGCAGTTGCTTTCAGATGAAGAAAAGGAGAATTTTGCAGGTAACTGCAATTTCTTAAATTGTTAGAGTTTTTTGCATTTGATTGGAAAAAACCCATTCTGTAACGTTTATCCTTTCTAGTTATGCAAACTCAAAATCTGTTGTTGTCTAATAAAAAGGCATTATCTATATTCTCCATCTTATTCTCTCAATACTTAGTTCCATCATTGATGCAATGAATCTCGTTTGAGGAGGCACAGGATGGTAGACTTTAATTCTGCTCCTCTGACTCATTAGGTCTTTCTCCTTCGTAGTAAAGGTTTCCAGCTGAAAGTGTGAAGAGCTACTGGTGGTAGAGTTGAGACAGAACAGAAACACACAGAGTAAGCCAGATAGATTGCTTACTAGTCAAATCTAGGAAAAAGAATCCATTTCAACTTCATATTTATTTTATGCTGTAAATCCAGATGGATCTACAGAAACACAATTGAGGTAGCACAACAATTTTGTATTTTTGTATCAAAATTAAATACCACGTAAATGAAGTCAGAGCCCAAAAGCTGGTGCTCGGCAGGAGGAGAACAGGACAGGTTAGGGGTGTTATATCAGGTCTCTGCAGCAGCAGGGAGTTGTTAGGATAATTTAGACAGCTGAACCTCTGAGATACCTTTCAAACAAGCTGGGTTTTGATAGTTAATTTGGAATCTATTATAGTTATTCAGGGCATTCTCATAGCATGAGCTAATAAATAACTGAAATGAACAGAGAACCTGAGTGTAAGAGGCTTTAAATCCTCAAAGAGCAAGCTTCAGAAGCATCCTTTGGATTAGCCTATGCTGGAGTGGAGGTGTATTCAGAGAGTGTAGATTTGGAAAATCCACTTGCTCTTAAAGTGTGGGTTTCTTCCTCACTCCCCCAAGACATTATTTAAATCAATGTTTTTGGTGCTTGTATTCCTTTTCTGCACATAGGATAAAGTAAGAGAGGTTTTTGAATTCAAAGTTAAATTCCTTGGATAGTCCTTGGACATCTTATATTATAATTCTATAAAATGGCTGCCTAGATCAGTAGACAATACTGCTGTATGTCAGTGACACTGGATGACTGCAAATGTATTTGTTTTTAAGTTGTGCTTATTGTAAAAGAAGCCCTTGGCTTTTGAAATAACTCCAATCTGCAGTATTGTCTGAAGAATTCTACCTCGTTTACCTACAGTACCAAGTACACAAGAGTTTGGACTTCAGAGTGTAGTTGGAAATCACAGAAGCATAAAAAGGAATGAGCCTGGTGAAAACTCTTCAACTGTTACCAGACCTTTGCTTGGGTAATGCCTTGCTTCCTTACTTAATTTCTTAAAATATCATTTAAACATAAACCAGACATACACATTACAGTGCTTTGGTTTTGTCTTTTTTTTTCCTTCAGGGAGGAGAAATCACAGGAATTCGATGTCCTATTAAATTGTCACAATCCTTTAAGACCAGTAAACAAATCTAACCAGGTAGATAAAGCATGTAACGTTTTGCTTCAAAAACTTAAACTTTCCTCTGTTCTTTACATGTGTGATGACTTTCCATTTGCTCTTAGGCCTGTCCCTTCGGGAGGGTTCCTGTGAAACTAGTCACTGATGATGATGATGATGTGAAGATGGCAGATGTTCCTCTGACAGCCAGTGTTATGAGGAGGTATGGTTACTGGGTTTACTGCAGCACCACAGACTCCTTCTTTACAGAGTGTTATTGTTGGAAATATTGGTTAAGAATGTTAAAATTAATCTAAAGATTATCAACAAATAGTTATAACTGCACTAGGTATTGCAATAACCCACTTCCTACCTTGTAACTCAGATTCTTTGTATGAGAGCAGTTTCTTGTTCTGTGTAATCAGTGGGCTCAAAAGAAATGGTGACTTAGGCCAAAAATAAACTTTGCTCAAAATAACTTTACATTTCTGTATTCCAGTTCATAAAATTAGATATAAGGCAGTCCTGAAAGTTCCAAAAACCTTTCAAATCTTCATTTTTAACATAACCTGTATGATAATGATTATATTAAGAAAGTGATTATGCTCATTTTCTTGTGAATAATTCTTCAATATTGGAAGAATCTGCCAATTAAAATAGCACTTTGCTACCTGACCATAGAACAGCCTGAAATTAAACAGAGGAGAAAAAGCTGCTTTTTTTCCCCAAAGTAAAGTCTGTTATGCCAACTTTCTTCCTTTTTTATTGCTGTGAAACTAAATTCACGTGGAAATGGGAACTTGGGGGGAGAAACTTGTAACCAAAGAGTAGAAATTACATAATTAACTTCTGAGACAGTACCTAAAACCCAATATTCTGAATCTGTTATTTCAATAGGCAAATATCCAGCTCCAAATGTCCAGCCTTCATTCCACCTCTTCTGCCATCAGAACCAAAATCTAGTGGGGGTGATTCATACGACTTGGGAGACTTACAGGTAACTTAAGGTTGTTTTTTTAAATAGATATAAGGAACTCTACCTGGCTGTCCTAGGGTATTAGAAAGAAAACCAAACTTTTTTTCAGCTCAAGAAAGAGATAAGGTAGAATGTTTGTATGTTAAGTAATTAGTTGTGAATAGAAAGATTTGTTCTGGCATTTAAATTTGAAATTTGTTAATCATAATCAGACTTTAAGAAAGAGCTTTCTCCCACCTGATGGGAGAATTGGGGAGGGGTGTTAAAAGCTGTCATACAGCATAAAGAGGGGATAATCAGATGTCATCTCGACTACAGGAGCTCTTTCACCTGTGGCCATGAGTTTTATCATAGGAAGGACTCTATTCAATTAAGTTTTTTAATTGGGTTCACTAATGCTCTATGGAGCTGTAAATTATGGCTTTTGATAGATGAATTTCAAGCTGTCTTGCATTTTTTATCTCCTGTGTCCCTGTTCCCTGAAAGAAAATTCAAGAATAGAAAGCATTTGTCTTTGAATTTCCATCATATGATTTCTATAACACGTTGTTGATGGATTTTAAATATACTAATAATACTTGTCTGTGTACCCTGCACTGTTTCCTGAAGCATATTTTTTTGTGCCTTGTCGTTAATTATGAAGAGGAAACATCTTTCAGACACTGGTTGGAATCTTTTTAAGATGCTTTTTTTTTTTAATTGCAGATGTTGGATGAGAACAGCTTAGAAATGGCTAATAATTCCACTGTAACTCTCAAACCCAAAGTGGATACGAGTTTGGTGATGAAAAGAGAAGGTAACTATTAATATGCAATGTCTTAGTAGTCTGAAATAGAATAACCATTGAAAATTTGCCATTCTGTAGTTTAAAGAAAATGCATTGCTGAAGAAAATATTCCTGCTCTGCCTTATTATTGCAGCTTGTTTCTCCTGTGCTTTCCCTTGAATGTGCTCCTTGTTTACCCTATAGATGCCATAGGTCTGTCATTTGCTGACGTTTAAGATTGCTTTGGCTGAAGTAAGTTTAAAAAGGGGAGACTGTGACATAGTCTTGGACTTGAAAAAATGTGCAAGTCTCCCAAAATTCTCTCTGAATGCAGAACATCTGCATCCTCTGTTGCTTTCAGCATTTTCTGTCTGCTTTACCCAGTAGTACATGAAACTTTAGCTTTTTCTGCTGCTGTTTCTGTCAGATGCTATTTGTCATATTAGGATTTTCCTACATCCTGCAAAAACCCTGCATTATTTTCACTGTTCTTTCCATATATTTAATGTAATCAAATTTATGAACTGCAGGAATCCTTTGTGTGAATGACACTTGTACTAAATAAATGTGTATTCCTTAGAGGTTTATTAAATCTCAGCATAAATGAAATGCACTGTTACACTTGTTATTACTGTGCATGCTCTTGCTTTAAACATGGGTCGTTCCATGTGTCCATGATTGTCTGTAAAGATACCACATGAGGATGCTTCTGTCTAATTTTTACAAGTTTTCTTTTTAAAGAAATTCAAGCTTTGCTATCATTTGAATGGCTGAAATTTTTATTAGATTATTAACATACTTTCAGGGAATAATTTTTTAACTTCAGAAAAAGTCATTTTTTGGTGTATTCCAGAAATAACCTAAGCTCTGTGTAAGTATTTATCTAATGTAAGGGCTTTGACTATTGTGTGAAGTCACCTCATGACGTGACATGTGACCACTTTGAGCTGAGAGCAAGTATTTCAGGGCTGGTAAAATTTAGAAGGTTGCTAATGATAGCACCAACACTGTGGAGTATGGAATACACCTACTAATCTTTTACACGTTGCCACTTTTATATTTCTGATGAAACACAGTTCTCTGGACAGCTTTCAGATTTGTGCTTCCACTGAAGAAGCGAGGTGAAAAGTCCTATATTTGTCTATTGTAAGGGTTGGATTTAGGATTATATACATACTTGTATATGCTACTTATTGTGGCAAAGAAAAAGATTTAATTGGAAAAATGGTGATTTTTTTTTTTTCTTCAACTTGTGCTTCTCTAACGCCACCACCAAAGGTTTTAATGCCTTTTAATGTCTGATTCTAGTTAGTCAACTGTGTTCATTTATTCTGATATACAAAATGAGGTTAAATTATTCCAGAAACTGTGGAATAAACATCAGAAACTGTTTCAAGCACTAAATATTTTAATATATCATAAATATCACTTTAATAATCTGATTTTTTTTTTTAAAAAAAGAAAACAAAGTCCAGCATCAGGAGCTGAAGATGCCAGAACTGAGGAGCCTGGAAAGTCAACAGCAACAATTTAGTGCTGGTGAAAGCTATAAAAAGCAGTTGGAACAGATTAAGCTAAACTGTGTAAGCGCCAGAAAAAAATGGCCAGTTCCAGAAGTGACACAGAAAAGCTGCTATAAAGAGGTAAAATAAGAGACTATGCAGTGTTTTTCTAACTGCAGCAGCTCTCACATGTTGAAGAAGTGACTTCTGTGTTCCTAATTGTGGCTCGTTGTGTGGAATATTATCTTGCTTTGCCCTCCATAGGTAAAAAGATCAAGCCTTGAACAGCCTGGTCGTCCTGTTTCAAAAGGATTATCCCCACCAAATGCTGTCTCTAAGAAGAGTGATCCATCACATCTCTGTGGAACACCGAGCACCACGTGTAATGATTACATGGACTGGTAAGGACCTGCTTCGAGACAAACGCTCATGAACAGGAGTTGATGTCTGGAACAACTTTTAGCAGCTTTTAATGGGGTTTCTAAAGCTTTTCTGTTCAGAGAACAAGCAAAGTTTCAGAGCGTTTCCTACACGATTCAGATTTGGGGAACTTTGCCTTCCCTGGTAGCTCTTCAGCCTTTGGAAATACACCCTCAAATCAATAAGTCCTTATTCTAGAGCATTTACCTGTTTCTCTGGTCACTGCTACACAACAATTTCTTTTGGATGCCTTGTGTTTTCGTGGCTCACAGGCTTTTTAGATTCATAACCATGTATCAGCCTGGTTCCTGTGATGCAAATATAATTAAAAAAAAAAAAGTGTAAGGAATCTAGAGGCTTGCAGAATCCAGCACTCAAGTTAGGAAATATCAGCATTTGTTTATCCCTGCAATCTTAAATTAGGCATAAATCCCTGTACCTATATTGATAAATCTTTCTAATTATATGATTACTTACTATTTTCCTAAGTCTCTAGGGTGAATCATATAGGTCAAGCTGTATGATAAGTAAGCACCGTTCCTGTTGGCGGGATCTCTGTATCTGTAGCTTTAGAACTTGGAATACATGGTGTGAATGAAGCACATCATCTCATGATGGAACTTCATAAAAGTAGTCCATGGATAGATTCTGTTCTTGCTTCCTTCAAACTTTAAATTCTCATTACACACTACCTGTATGGCACATGGTAACTATGCACAATTGTGGAGTGTTTTGTGTTCAGTGAGAACATTGATTTTTGACTTGTTTTGACTGTTTTCTTCAAACTTTTGTCATGTTATTCTCTATTAAAAAGTCCTAGTGATAGAAATTTTTCCAGTTCCCAATTTTGCATCAGTTTCTATAAATACTGTGGGAAAAGAGGTATCTTTGGTGCTAGAACTAAATATATTGTAGACACATGAAGGGAACAAATCGAAAGAACATAAAGGATTTCTTGCAATCTTTAGTCTTAAATACATGATCTTTCCTCTCACACAGTGTAGCTAAAGCTCTCAAAAACCCCTCTCGTGACTTCTTTGAAATCATTTGCCTCAATATACTCACTCAAAATTTTAAAAAGTCTTTAGATAAAAAGTTCTTGAATATTGAACAATAAGCTATGGAAAAAAAAAGTGGCTGACTTGCTGTCTTATGGTCAACTCTTCTAGTTCTATCATTTTCCAGTTCGTGGGGAGTGCCAGCCAGCATCTGAAGATGGGGATTTAATTACTGTTTTAAGAAATACTTCCCTATTTTACAGTTTAAGTGTACTCTGAAGGACTTCTAAGCCAAGAAGCTGAACTGGTCTTGATGCTTATTATTGAATTAGCAGAGGCTTTCGCTACTCAATAAGGTTTAACTTTTGAAGAAACAATGAAGATTAAAACTTTGTTGTTATAATAGTCTGTAAAAAAAAAAAATAAAATAAAATCTATAACTAAATGCAACTATTGATAATTTCCTTTAGTTTCAGAACACCAGTTGTGAAGAACAACTTCCTACCAGGATGTCAGATTTCTACTCCCTACAGCCAGACCCCATATTTCCTACCTCACACTCCAGTAACTCCATTTCAAAATCAAGTTGGTTTGCAGGTATGACTTTAGGCTGTCTTCTGCCATTTTTCAGTACATATTTTCATTGGAGACTACTTTAGGTTAAATATAAGCACGTTATATATTTAAAAAAAATATATTTTTTTAATCTAAAGTTGCTATGCACCTTTCTGGATGAGCAACAGAATGTAGTCTGGGTTGGTTATTCTCCAAATAACTGTTTTTTCATTTGTATGTCTGAATTTCAGTAAAATAAATCAGCTTTTGAAAAATCAGTTCAGTGGTGTCCAGATCCTGAAGCCTTTATCTCTGAAATCTAAGTCTTTTCATGACAGAGGCAAGAACTAGAGTCACTATTCTCTTTTTGCTGTATTTTTGTAGTGGTACTACCCACTAGAGAAGCCTTATTAAAAACCACCCTTTTCTTGATTTCCAGTGTGACAAGCATTGGTATCTTGTAGGAGTTCAGTGATGCTCCATGCCAAGTGATGGCCATTATACAAATACTTGTGCTATAGAGGTCTTTAGCTTTCAAGACAAATCTATTTAAAATTTTAGCTTTACTATACTTCATGCTCTTTAGAAAGACCAAGACAACTTTAAGCATATAAACTTAATAAAAAGCAAAGCTCTACCAAGTTCTGCTGCAAATACAGTTATTTTTCTTAACTTCTGTGTGTTCACAGGTTCCGGCTTCAATCCCTTCGCATGAATGTCTTGCCATTAAAGGAAAAATTTATACAATATTAAAGCAAATAGGAAGTGGAGGCTCAAGTAAGGTGAGATGCTTTTTTATCCTTTTAGACAGTCACTGATAGTAGCTGTATTTTAAATGTAGATGATGTTGTTTAATAAGGACTGCCTTGTACTAACATTTACAACGGGTTTGAGTGACCCAGAGAATCTAGAAATTTGTTGTTTTAAAGCTGTGCTTAGACTTTATCCCTTATAGATTCAGAAGAAAGATTAGATGTGGTACAATGCTGTTTTATTTGAGTCTTCGGGTGGCCTGAAATAACAACTGAATTAATGTATTATTATGAAAATGATGCTTCAATTAGCACAGGTTGTTAAGCACAGTCCTGTTGATTTTAGTGAAGAAACAAAGTAAAAGCAGCAGGTAGATAAAGGGGTGTGTGGGCTGAAGTAAAGAATAAACAATGAACAGAAACTCTGAAGAGGTGTGATCAGAACACTGCCAGGAGCTACAGAAATAAGAAAAAGCAATCAGCCAACTTTTCCAAGCATCTAAAAATCTCACTTCAATCAGTGAACATCCTTTACCTTAGGAACATTCAAGACTTATGATCACATACAACTAGTGAAACATAACATGGTACTGAGATGGCTTCTGATAGAGGGTTGTTTCTGTTAGAACTTTCTTATTTTTTCTTCACCCTGACTTGTTGGAACTTCTTTGTAAATTTAACGTGGGTGCTTCCTGTTTCAAAAGCAGACCTTTTCTTTGAGATTCTCTCTGTGGCGAGTTGCAGGACTGTGGTAAATCAGAACTTGGATTGAATGAAGATATAAACTGTTTTGCAGGTGTTTCAAGTGCTGAATGAGAAGAAGCAGCTCTATGCTGTCAAATACGTGAATCTAGAGGAAGCTGATCAACAGACTGTTGAGAGCTACAAGAATGAAATTGCTCATTTGAGCAAACTGCAGCAACACAGTGATAAGATCATCCGCCTTTATGGCTAGTGAGTAAACCCTAATCTTATTAAACCAGCATCTTTTCATATAAAGAAGTTGCCTTAAAATTTAACACAAGTATATTTGTTTTTTAGTGAAATTACTGATCATCATATCTATATGGTAATGGAGTGTGGGAATATTGATCTCAATAGCTGGCTCAAGAAGAAAAAACACATTGATCCATTGGAACGGAAGAGCTATTGGAAGAATATGCTGGAAGCTGTTCACACAATCCATGAATATGGTATAGTTAAATAAGTCTAGGCATTTGTATGGGTTATATCACAGAGATAAGAAGAATAGGTTAAAATTTTGGAAGTGGTGCGGCTCTTAGTTTGGTGTAAGCCCAGTGACCTTCACAATATGGTATTTGTTGTATGGTGAAAAAAATTGCATGCTTCTGTACTCTCTTTGATGGAATAATGTAAAGGAGAGAGCAGATCTGGCTCCTTCTATTTAAGAAAAGAAGTGAAGAGACATTTACATATAGCAGAGCTCATCACCTTTACAGAACAGGAACACTAGAAAAGTCAATAATAAAGACAGCAAAACCTATGAAAACACAGGCTACATACCATGTGATAGGTCCTCGAAAGAACTTTGCAAAATAATAGAGATGGATTGGTTAATTACGTGGATAATAACCAAAATTCATAATAAATCATGTAGGTAGGGATTGTGAGAGGTCAGTCATATATAATCCTCTGTGAATGGTATCTTTGAGAGAAGTAATAAGTTGAACTATAAACTCAAGGAAGTCTTAACACTTCTGTTAATGGAACCTCTTTTATTAAATCTGCTAAGAATAATTTGATTTTTATTGGGTAAAGCTGCTCTACACTTTCTCTCTGTGCAAGGGCTGTGGGAATTGAGCAATAAAAAACCCCACAGAAGTAACTTGGATTGACTTTAAACTCTGTTTTGCAGGCATTATTCACAGCGATCTGAAACCAGCAAACTTTCTGATAGTGGATGGGATGTTAAAACTAATTGACTTTGGGATTGCAAACCAAATGCAGCCAGATGTGACAAGCATCATTAAAGATTCTCAGGTGAAATGCTTATGGAAAATCCATGTACACTTCTCTGGAAAGTGCTATAGTACTTGCTGATTATGTTAATTAGTGTTAATTCAATGACTGCTGCGTGGGTTTATATGTATATATAAATATTCCCATATATGAATTTTTGTGTTTTTATGGAACGCAATAACAATGGGCTTCAGCCTTCATAGAAACTAATTTTTAAGATGATTTTAAGTGCTTTGAGGCAAAAATCTAACGTTTTATCAAGTGAATTGAATTAAGTGTATGCTTCATTTAAATTTTTAACATTTTTTTACGGCTAGGTTGGTACAATGAATTATATGCCACCTGAAGCAATAAAAGATATGTCTTCCTATGGAGAAAATGGGAAATCTCGATCTAAGGTAACATGATCTTTTTTTCTCCTGTTCCTTAAGAAGAATGTATTTCAGGCATATATCTAAAGACTTAGTTTTCTCAAAATCCTCCACTGAAACTAGAGCGCAAGGAAATCCATTGTGCCACAATGATGGTGGGCAGAGATTTGTTCCTCTCAACTACCTAAAAGCATTTTGCAGATGGGGTTTAGGAACATGTAAGTGCTTAATTAATGAGTGAAATTGAAACAGATGCACAGGCTTGGGCATTGGAGGAGCTCATAATAATATAATGATAACATCTAAGCTGATAATCACAGAATGGTTGGGGTTGGAAGGGATCTTAAAGATCATCCAGTTCCAACCCCCTGCCCTGGGC
>BJBW01012661.1:0-10064 GCA_004320125.1 Scolopax mira | reverse complement strand
CAACCTGGGCCAGGCTCTCACCACCCTCACACCAAAGGATTTATTTCCCAGATCTCATCTCAATCTCCCCTCTTTCAGTTTAAAACCATTACCCCTCTCCCTGCTCAAGAGTCCCTCTCCATCTCTGCTGGAGCCCCTTTAGGGACTGGAAGGGGCTATAAGGTCTCCCCGGAGCCTTCTCTTCTCCAGGCTGAACCCCCCAACTCTCTCAGCCTGTCCTCACAGCAGAGGGGCTCCAGCCCTCTGAGAATCTTCATGGCCTCCTCAGGAGTCATAATCATTAAAATATTTTAAAATCCCTTTTTATGGAGTAATACAAACCAGTCTTGCTTTACTTTGTTGGTGTGAATGGCATTAAACAGCAACATGGTGTAGAGTGAAATATGGGCACATCAGCCTGTACTGATGTCTAACATTGCAAAAGGATTTTGAGTGTGTTAAGGGTCCACCACGCTCTGCATCTCTGACAAGTCCTCTTTGCACTGAAATCACTCCAGGTTAGAGCTTTCAAGGGGTTGTCCATGGAAGGATCTTCCATGGAGCAAAGCGGTAGAATCGTTCCTTACACTCTTGGTTGCCCGTTGTGCTGCATGTGTCCTTCTGTTTTAGTTTTGTTCTGACAAAAATTAGTGGAGCTCTTAAGGTATTGCTGGCTGCTACACAGCTACACCTTAGCATTCTGCATAAATAACTCTGGCTTACAATTCTTTTTTTGAAAGCAAGTTTTCTTGATAGAAACCTTTTTTTCCTGAGATAAACCATTGTTAGAATGTTTGCTTAAACAAGACATCATGATGCTTTTATCATTGACATATTTTTGATTTCTTTTGAAGTGAGAGAGAGGTTATGCAAAACATGAGTGATGCCTAATAAAACCTTCTAAATGGTGATACAATAAAGTGTAATATTTTAGGGGGGACTCGTGAGAGCTGTTTCCCATTAATTCTTTTATGCTGTGAAGTACTGTGTGTTGTAGAACTTATTATTACTTCCCCAGCCAATGGAATGGGAATGGTGAGGGAAGTACTGAAAGAAAGCAATTTCACATTGGCAGTCAAGCTTCAAAGCAGGGGTACATAATTTTTGTGGAAAGGTGTTTAAAAAAAAAATATTTATACTATATAAGTATCTATATTCATATGTATGTGTGACTGAAAGATTGTGACTAACAGTTGAATGGAAGTATTACTATGTACACCATCTTGTCTTTCTAAACACAGGATAGAATGTTTTAGAGATTTCTTTTGTTAAAGATAATACTATTTTTATGGTTTTAAGATATTGCATGCAAAGTGTGGATTTGCTCTGGAGCTCAGTTCATCTAAGGAAAAATCTAACCCTTGTGCTGGGAGTCAGGCTCTCTGCCTCTTCCCCGATCCCCCAATTTGATGTGCTGTTTTTGAAGTGCTTCAGCTTTCACAGGAAAAGTGGAAAATCCTCCTGTAAGGAACAGCCCAGGTGTGGTTGATTGAAATATAGTTACTAAGATATGTTATCCAATGGGAAATAGACACTGTCAAGTGAAATGACTGTAAAATTTTTATGACCAATTGACTGAAGGGACAGTTCCTTAAGTGAGGAGTAATCCTATTTTTTTTTTTTTGGTTTTCCACTAGATAAGCCCCAAAAGTGATGTATGGTCACTGGGATGCATTTTGTACTGTATGACATACGGAAGGACTCCATTTCAACATATAACAAATCCAATTAATAAACTGCATGCCATCGTTGATCCTAGTTATGAAATAGAATTTCCAGATATTGCTGAGAAGGATCTTCAGGACGTGCTAAAGGTAACTGTCCCCCAAGATTACTTTTGATTCAAATAATGGCAATTTATTTAAAGCATATTTTCTTAAACTGAATGAGTTGTGCTTGAGTAAAGTTTTTTTTCACAAATAAAGGCTCACTGCCACTGGTAGCAACAGCCTTTATTCCAAAAGACTTAATGAAACTAGAGATACCTCATCTAGTTTCCATAGTAAAAATCTTATTTTCAGCTCAGTAGCTAATAAATGAGTAAACACTTAAAGCAGTTTGGGTTAACTGCTTTGGCTGAACCACCCTAAGGAAATACAGTAGCTGTTGTACTTGCCATCCCTTTCCCTCTCCCTGAGTATTTGCTTTTGGAACTTGGTCTGTGCTTTCACTTGAGCCCTAATTATGTTGATTGGCAGGTGACAAACTGAAATCTAAAAACACTTACCCCCTAACTTTCAAATAGCAGTGTCATTTTGTGTCAGAATAAAAGGATACTGTAGGTTCTGGTCTTCACCTCTTCCCACGGTGTTGCAGCAAAACAGGCTACCAAACTTTTCTCTGAAGATAATTGCTAATGAAGGTAACTAGGTTAATCTGTTATTGTATTGTGAGTTGAGTCTTTCTGAGCATGTAGTTTTGCAGTAAGAAGTTCTGACATGCATCTACAGGCTGTTTTGAAGATCCTCACTGTTAATTCTTAAGAAAAATCTTAATTTTTTTCAAATTAAATTACTTCTTATTTCTTTTGCAGCGCTGTTTAATAAGAAATCCTAAACAAAGAATATCTGTTTCGGAGTTGCTGGTACATCCCTATGTTCAAATTCAAAGTCATTGTCAAACAGGTACACGTTTATTTAAAAATACATTTCTATTGAATAGTATTTATAATTGTGTTTAGGAAAACAAAATGCTTTATTGTTGTATGTACTTTCCACTTGCTGGTGTAATGATCTGTTTTGTTTGCTGCCTGCATATGTTTCAGAAAAGAATTCTGTATTTTAATTCTTAAACTCCTTACAAATGTATGTATAAACTACCTGCAGGTGTTCCAAATGCAAAGGGAACAACAGAGGAAATGAAGCGTATCCTTGGACAACTTGTTGGCTTGAATTCTCCCAACTCTATTTCTAGAGCTGCTAGGGTAAGTTTTTTGTTTTGTATGGTAGTACGTGTTCATGCAAACAAAGATTAGTGTTTGGTGGTGAAAGCTGAAAGGAACCACAGCTGGATAAACATTGCACATTGTAGGTCTTCTAATTTAAGAACCCTCATTATGGAGAAATGATCTAAATCACTCTGTCAAGTATGCAAGCTCTTGGACTGCAACTGTTCCTTCCTTCCTGGAAGTTGCTGAGCTCTTAATGCCTTGCTGTGTGTAAATTAGGCCTTCCACATTGAGGTGTTATGATTCCAGCCTCTTGGTTTGCTGCCTGAAAGAGAAGCTGGATGACTTCACCAGGTTGGTTCTTTCCACCTGTCTCTCGGAAGAGGCAATGGTGGTCAAATATGCAATAAGTTGAGATGGAACACAAAACTGCTTTCTTGGTAGGAAAGCAAATTCAGTATGCATGAAGTAAATCTAAACAAGTTTATAAGTTTAATTATATTTACACTTTTTTTAAATAAATATGGGGTTGAACTGTGTCCGCTGATATTCCCTTCTCATAGCTTGCTCACCCCCAGTATGCAAATACCTCTCTCCTTCCATGGTGTTTCTGCATCAGAGACAATGGAGTAAGCTTGATTTTTTTAAAATCTCAGTAATTAGTTTGTTCTCTGCCAGCTGTGAAGCTCTATCCTTTACTCACACTTTTAGGCACTCCCTTGCACTACAGCTGGTGCAACTCGGTTGTCTTAAGTGTATCTTTATTTTCTGATTTGAGAGAGAAATTTTTAGTGTGGAGTTTGGGATATTTCAGACTCATTCAAATTGTAACATTTGTTATAAAGATATAGTTTGGATCCACATGTGAAATAACTCTGTTCACCTGAATACCTGTGTTTATGTTAACTTTCAGACTTTATATGAACAGTGCAACAGCGGTAAAAGTCTTGATGTATCAGCATTTGCAAAACTCGGGAGTCAAAAATCATGGACAACAAAGTGACATACGACTGCTCAGGATGCAACACAGATGCCTGGTCTGTCCCAAAAATATTATTTTTGTGCTGCTAGCTTTTAAAAGGACACTCAGCATAAAGTTCACATTTTAAAATGTTCTGTATGTCTTCCGGTAATGCTTGCGGATCATAAAAAATAATTCAGTGGAATGTTTTTTCACTGTGGGCTGTCTCTGTCTTTGCATGCCATGTGGATTGAACAATAAAAATTGCTCTTTGGTGGTTATGGTTTTTCTTACTTTAAAAGCATTACGGTGTGTGGATTACAAAAGCTTGGATGAAAATCTTCAAGCTCTTTTATCCCTCTGAGGCTAAACCAAAAGAAGTTCCTAAAATGCCAGCTGGTGTCAATGAAAAACATACAGATATCTCTCAAAATATCTCCTGTGACGTGAACACAGTATTGTGCAGTTGTGTCCAGTTTTGATCATAGCTAAGGAAATAAGGACTCTCTTTAAATATGTCATCAGTTACAACACTGGGAGATACATGTAAATATCACCCAGTTTTTGAGTGGTTCCTGTGGCTAAGGGATGCGGTGAAAGCACATAGGAGTAAAATGACTTTTTTCTAATAAAAATGCTACTATAAATCCAATACGCTTTTTGAATTTCAAAATATTGAAAACCTGTTGAGTTCATGATGGTTGGAAATCATGAATTTGGATTTTTAAAAGCATTAATACTAACCACCCTTGATATTTTGTAGCACTTTTTGACGTGATTGTTAGTGGATTGCTCAGGTTTTATTTCAACTAAGTTGCATCTCTGCTGCAAGAGTAGGAATTTAAAAGAAAGATATCTAATAGTTTTAAATTGCCTTCTCCTCAGATCCTTTCTAAAGCAGGAAGCTTGTCAGATCTCTATCCTGACCAAGCATTTTGAATTAGTTAGTTTTGTCTTTCCTTCAGGTAGTTACTAGGGAAGCTTTCCTGGAAATTTTCTGCGTGTCAGATGACTGAGTTTGTGTTTTCTGTGCATCAGAAGAGCACTGAAATATATTTTTAAGTCTGTGATAGCTTTTGTATTTTAAGTTTAGATAACTCATATTGGGAAAAACTGTCATAATGTTTCATAAAGGTGAGGGAGGTTTTTCTTTCATTGTAGACATAGATGTAAATATTCATTTTCCATCCCCTTAAGAGTATTTTTTTTTCCTTTCGGATTGCCTGGAGTCATAAGATTGTTTTTTTTATCTTGGAATGTTAGGTTTCACTCATGTCTTACTACGGGTTGGTTTCTGTAGCTGTCATTTCCATGGAAGATGGAGGTGGAGTCCAGAAGAGTCTTACAAATGACTTCGAACATCACAAAACACTGGGTTTGATGTGTCTGAGGATGTGGATGTTGTTGTTGAGACCTTTGTCTCTATAAAAGGGGAATTGCCACTGCCTTTGCTGTGTATTGGCAGGGCTGAGGTACCTTCACTTGTGATGCAGTGCTTTGCCTGGCTCCCCAGCTCACACTGGTGAGTGTGCACTGAGTCGTAGTAGATTTGTGGTGCCACTTAAAGCACTATTGTAATGTCCTGATCTGAAGTTAGTGTAGAAAAGAGAAAGCAAGTTGTAGATACCAATCTTAAACAGCAATATCAGAGGCAAGACTATTTCAATGTGTTCTTGCTATCTTTTTCTGCCACTGATCTATCAGTTTTGATAACTTTATAGCCCTTTAAGAACAGAAGAATGAGAGAAGAGCAGGGTGCCCTTTGATCTCAAATGATACGTAAAACTCAGGAGTATCGCATTTTCTCCCAAACTAATAGTTTTGATTTTTTTTTTAAATGAGACTTTCAGAGTTTCTAATATAATAAAAGTATGGGTGGGAAGCTTGACTCTTAAATCTCTTGTATTCAAAGCAGCAAAACAATTCTTCAAATATCTTTTTTTTTAAAAAATGGTAGTTTTTCTGTAATTTTATCAGGCCTCTGCTTAATGTCTGCCAGTCAAAACTCTGGGCTCTCACCACCTCCAAGTGCCAGTTGTGACTATTCTGCTGTGACACAGCAAGAGCTTGTAAATGAGTGTTAATTATTCTGGGGTGTGGTGTTCCTGTGTCTGTCCTGCCCTCCTTTGTTTCAGGATGGTGATTCTCTGGGTTACACAAGGAGAGGGATGAGGAGTGGGAACTATTCCTGATCCCAGCCCTTCTGCCCTCAGCCTGGTCTGGCTGGAGGTGGCAGAGAAGCTGTGGGGCACAGGGAGGAACATCTCTGTAAGGGCAAACCTGGAATTATAAACTTAATGTTATTATTACATGAAACAGAATGTGGAGTCTGTCTCAGTCATCTGCAGGGAATGGGGGGAGATATCCCATATTTCTAGGGGAAAAACGTTGAATACTTGTTCACTGTAACAGGTCTTATTCTTTCTGGTTTGTGTTTTTTTTCTTTTTATTTAAACATTAGTATTCCTGCAGAAGTTTGGTATTTCAGGCATAATGAGCACATACTCTAATTGTACTCAGCTTGTCTGTTATAAATGTTAAAGTTACAAAGCTGGAAGCTGCTGAAGGAAAAAGTGTTAGTTCTGTACCTTTTGTGTTCTAGACAGTTTAGGAGATTAACAGTATGGGAATTGAAACCCTGTTTTTGGCTTTCTCTGGAGAGGGGAGAAAGAACTATCAGCCTCGTCAGAGGAAAACTTGTGAAGAACACTTTGACTCTGCAGCAGCATCTTTTCACAAGGAGTTATTATTGGAATGTCTTCCCAGTATTTGTCTGGATTACAGATCTTGAAACATTTCTGCCCAATCATTTTAATGTTGTTAATTGTTAACTTTGTCAACAACTGGTTAACTTTGTTCATTAATCTAGTTAATTGTTTTGCTTCCCTGGTTAGTGCTGAATATGCAGAGGCACCATGCTACAAGCCTTATTTTTTTTTTTCCTGTTGTAGTGCATGGTTTATGAATCCTTTCTCTCCTTCCCTGACAGCTGAAGAACCCCCAAGGAATGGGCTCCTGGCGTGAGAGGGCTGCTGAGAGGCAGTGGGTTGGTATCAGTCATCCCTTGCAAATAAAAATCTTCCACTGCAAATGGGGAACTGATTTATTCTCCTTCCCTGCCTCAGTGAGATGCTACAAGGTGTTGGCCTCAGCAGCTGCCACTCACCAGCCCTCAGTCTGTTCCTGGTTTTTTGCTTCACAGGTGACCATTTCCTTTTTCAGACTCTGCTGGGATCCTAAAAGTGCGCGTGCAGTAAAAAATAAAAATAGCTATGGACGAGTAGCTTTAAAAGGGCAGAAAACACCAGTCTTAGATGCTGGGTAAGAGAGGTTGCAGCCAGAAGCTTTCTCAAGGTTACAGAAGGTGTTACTGTCACCCTCAAGGCCACAGTTCCAACCATTGTGTCTGTATGAAATGGGGAGAGGTGGTGACTGACTAATCCAGAGTGTATCTGTTTGACATCCCTCGTACTGGATATGTGATACCAGCCCACAGCCAGGCACCACAGCTACTCGGGGAGCAGAAGAGTAAAGGAGAACTCCCTTTGGTAATTCTTGTTCAAAAAAGGGGTGTGGAAAGTCACAACCGTTAAATCTAGTACTTTTATTCAGCAGGAAACACCAAGAAAAGACTAATGATGATTTTCTCTTTTATTTCTGGATGGGTATAGCATTGCTCAGCCTGAAGAGAATTGCTGTACATAGAATTGGAATTCAAAGACTAAATGGAGTTTAAATTGTGAAGGTTCTGCTCTCATAGTCTGTCTTGGTGTGCCAACACCCAGAATTGTCCTTGATAAATCTAAGAGAAAGAGGCTCCTCTCTTGCCTAACTCAGGCCACTTCTCCAAGGAGCAGGACAAGCCTGTCCCCATGACTCTGGAGGAGTTGGAGCACTGCTTCTCATCGGGCTTTGAAGGCACTCTGAGCTCCTGCTGCTGACCACGTAGGAATGGTTAAATGGAAGGGAATGGCTAAATATGTGACAGCAGAGAGGGCAGAGCAGGGTGTGAGTTAACCTGAAGGTAAGTGGTCAAATTGTCCCTCTTATTTTGGTCCCTCCTATTGCTTTCTGTTCTTTCTTTAGCGGTTTCATGCTAAACAGGTAACTGATTCTGGCAGCAGGGATAAGTATCACATTAAAAATGAAAAAGCTGAAGTAGACTTGAGTTCTATCTCACCTCTGAAGCCTGGCTTGCTCCTGAGCAAGGACCACAGGCTGATCCCTGCAGGTGCCAGTTATGGGAAGTCAGAGCTGAAAACGACTTGCTGCTTCCTTCCTGTTGTCTGCACTCTCACTGTCGTGCTGCTCCCTTGGTTCGTGCGAGTTCTCTGCAGCAAGGACAAATACAACTTTTTATTAATTTATCATAGAATGGTTTGGATTGGAAGGGACCTTAAATATCATCCAGTTCCAACCCCCTGGGCAGGGACACCTCCCACCAGACCAGGTTGCTCCAAGCCCCATCCAGCCTGGCCTTGAACCCCTCCAGGCTTTGTATCTTAAACACTCTCATGGCTAAGACACATCCAGTTTCAATATAAACTGCTAATATTAAAATATTCCCTTCCTGATCAACAGTCACTGTCCCCCAGCCTGGTTACCCATGCCCAAGAGCACACAGCCTGTCCCTGGGCCAGCTTGCAGGGTATGATACCCTTGTTTGCTCACTGCTCTGTCCAAACCAATTAAGAGAGAGATCTTAAGATAAAGACTGCAAAAAAACCAGAGCAGGCTTCGTAGAGCCATTGCTCGCAGGATATAGAGCTGTATGGAAACAGAGGGAGGCTCTGTGCAGCCTGCACCACGCTCTCATGGGAGTTGCTGAAATGAAACCCCAGATAAAAATCTGACTCCTCACCTGGATTCCTCCCCTTGGCAGGTGGAATATCCACAGCTCAACAGTGAGGCAACTCCGAGGTGCCAGCTCTAATCAGATGAATTGCTAAAATCCGGGCAGCTTTTGCAATGACAGAGATGATGGATTTAATGAGGAATAGTGGTGCTGCTGTCTTGAACCCTTAATAAACACAAGGAAAAGTCAAGGGTTAAAGAGCATCACCCCATTGGTCTTAGAATTGTACTGATCCCTGCCTTGTCTGGACCCACTTAACCTGTGGGTTACATTTAAGTGCAAGTAAACTGTGAATATCTGCTCGTAGCATCCTTTGTCTAGCTCTGTCTCCAGGGTTGGGGTTTTTTTTTCCCCTGTTGAAAACCAATTAAAAATACAATTAAGTAACAATAAGGTGAATTAGATCCTTAGTGTTGATGCTTGCTTCCTGTGTGGTCTCGGATGGAGTATATCTGTGAGTCTTGTCTCTTGAAGTTGTCTGCAGAAAACCATTTTGGACCACAAGTTTGTGCCATTCCTGTTGTGTTGGGTGACTCTGGAGGGAGGAGGAGGACAGAGCTCTTGATGCTGCTGCAGAGTGGCATCAAGCTTTGAACTATTCTTAATGAGGGTAAAATTTGTCACCCAGGTGGCATCAGAAGTACTGACCAAAATGTCCCCTTAGGCAGTGGAAGGCCTCCAGCCCAGGAATGTTCCCTTCACTGAGCAACATGTGAGCTCTTGTGCTCTCATGGAAAATAAGCTTCTGTGGCCACCTCTGCTACATGTGATATGGGCTTATCTCATGGTCGGGGCCTTTCAAGGAACTTAGCTGCTGAAGTAGGATTCCCAAATTCATTCCAGTTTGGGTAAAAGGCAGTCAGGTACTTGCTTGTGATGATCCAGTGGTGCCTGTTGGCACAGGCAGGGGTGGCACTAGAGTTTTGGTGAGTCTTAGGGGTACCCCAAGATAATAACTTACCTCAGTAATGAGACAAGACAAGCAGGAGTTCCGAGTCTTGAGCAGGACTTAGGAGACCTGATTCAAAGGTGAGTGTCTGTCTGAATCCCCTCCAGTCTGATCTTGTGACTTAGTGGAGGTCCAGCACTGCGAAGATAATGACATGGACCTGCTGGAGCTGGTCCAGAGGAGGCCATGAAGATGTTCAGAGGGCTGGAGCCCCTCTGCTGTGAGGACGGACTGAAAGAGTTTTGGGGGGTTCAGCCTGGAGAAGAGAAGGCTCCAGGGAGACCTTAAGTGTCTCCTCCAGTCCCTACAGGGGCTCCAGGAGAGATGGGGAGGGATTCCTGATCAGGGAGGGGAACCATAGGACGAGGGGAAACAGTTTTAAACTGAATGAGGGGAGATTTAGATGAGATTTCAGGAAGAAATTCTTTGGTGT
>BJBW01012657.1:0-12743 GCA_004320125.1 Scolopax mira | reverse complement strand
CAGGACATGCTTGGGAGGATTTTCATTTCAATCCAAAGGAAAAATCATCACTAAAAAAAAAAAAAGATCCTGGGTATTTTCCCTGGGGGACAGAGATTTCCTCCAAAGGAGAGGAAACATCCTGGGTATCTTCCCTGGAGGAGTCTGGGGCAGCTCCCTGGGATTTTTGGTCCTGAAACTACAGGACAGAAGGCCCTGGGAGATGCCTGGGAGGAGTCTCGGGTGGATCTCAGACAATTTTGCAAAGCGACAAATCATCTCAGGTACCTTCTTTTGCGGAGCCTGGAGCTGCTACCTGGGATCTCGGGTCCCTATAGGAAGGTCCCAGAAGACAGCAGGACATGCTTGGGAGGATTTTCATTTGGATCCAAAACAAAAGATGTTTACTGAAAAAGAAAACAGATCCTGGGTATCTTCCCTGGAGGAGTCTGGGGCAGCTACCTGGGAGTGCAGGTCCCAACTCTACAGGACAGAAGACTCTGGGAGATGCCTGGGAGGAGTCTTGGGCAGATCCTGGAGGACAGATTTCCTCCAAACCAGAGGAAACACCCTGGGTATCTTCCTTGGAGGAGTCTGGGGTTGCTACCCGGTATCTCAAGTTCCAAAACTATAGAATAGAAAGTTCTGGGAGATGCCTTAGAGGAGTTATGGATTTGATCCCATAGAACAGACAATTTCCCAAAGAGACAAGTCATCTTGGGTATCTTCCTCTCTGCTCACACCGCTGCCTGGCAGAGGAAGTGGCAGAAATGTAAGAGAACAAAGAACTGGCAGAGGAAAGCAACCTTTCCCAGGTATCCATGCTTGGAAGTGCCTGAGGTGCCTCCAGTGGAAGCTCCAGTGGAACTAGGGAAGGGCTTGGGCAGTGCTGGTGTCACTGGAGCCAGGGCAGCCCTGGGGGCAGGTCTTGCTCACATGCTCAGGGAATAGCCGATTGCCAACTCTGGGGTCAGGAAGGAATTTTTTCCCCTGGGCAGATTGGCACAGGTCCCCAGGGGTTTTTCGCCTTCCTCTGCAGCACTGAGCATGGCCCCTTGCTTGGAGCCCCTCGGGGACGCCCCAAGGCCATTTCTGGCCAGTGGCTCTCTGCTCTTACAGGACCGTGAGACCAGCTGTGCCCTCCATCCCTCCGCCTCTCCTCTCAGCACCAGGTTGGCAGGGGGAACCTCAAGGACCTGCACACATGAGGTCACCTGGGGGGTCTTCTGCCCTGTGCAAAGCACAGGCTGCTTGGAAAGGCTGCAGGCACGATGCTCCATCATGAAAGAGCCACCACTTGCTGCAATAAAAGCAGAACCTTGGTCTCCTCTGCCCAAGCTGCTGTTTGTGTCCCGTCTGTCCTGCTCCCAGCCCCAGAGCATCGCCCCCAGCCCGGACTCGACCTCGGGCCCAGGGCTGCGCCCACACACCCTGCCCACGCCGGGGGAGCCCGGCAGCCTCTGCCCCCGCCGGCAGCCCGGCTTTCCGCGGGTCTGTCCCCGCGGGCAGGGAGGGGACGGGAGCCCGTGCCCAGAGCCCGGCCGTTCTCCACAGCCCCCCTTCCCAGCGGGCAGCCCGCTGCCTGCCGCCCTGCCGGAGTCGGACAGGGCCGTGCCCGGGGCTCCGCAGGGGCTGCGGGGAAAGGAGGGGGGTGCCCCGCTGCCCACGGCCCTGTCCAGCACCCAGTCCTTTCCCCTGGGCAGCGGCAGGCTCTGCCCTGTCCGTGCCCGGGCCCCAGCCCGCAGGGCCGCTCGGTGCCGGCAGCGGCAGGAGGAACTGCTCTCCGAGCCGCCCGGGCCCGGACCCGGGGGCACCCGCCGGCTGGCCCTGGGGCTGCCCGAAGGCTGCGCCTCCGCCTGCTCCCGCGGGGACCCGCTCACCGGTCTCTTGGCTTCTACCCTCGGGCCCTGCCGCTGCCTCCGCCGAGCCAGGCCCACTCGCCCGCGGCCCCGGCCCGCACCCACCGGGACGCCCGGCCCTCCTCCGCGCCCAGACTGGCCCCGACGCCCCCGGGTCTCCTGCCGCGCGGCCTGCCCGGGCCCCCCAGGGCTCACACCTGAGTGGAACCCAGCCGAGCCAAGCCTACCCGAACCCAGCCCACCGTGCGGCTCCTCCCGCCGCGGGTGATGGCGGGCGGGAACCGGCTCCAGGCACCTGGCGCTGCAGCTTCTCGTCCTGCTCCACAAGTGCAGATCATGGGCAGGGGGTCTCCGAACCCACACTCGTGCCAGTGGGGTCCCTGGCAAAGGCCTGTGGCCCAACACGGGTGCGCGGGGCAGGGGTCAGGTGAGGGGTCCCAGGGGCAGGCATGGCTGGAACGGGCAGGGCCACCTCCCAGGGCCGGGTGAGGGCTGGCCCAGAAGTACCCCCTGAGAGCTCTGCCTGTCCTCCGCACCTGCCAGAGCAGGTGGGTTCCACCCAGGAGAGAACTCGGTGCTGCTCCATCCTTCCCCGGTATCTGCACCTCTTGCCCAGCCCCAGCGTCTCCCGCTCCTTTGGGATCCTCTGGCTCTGGAGCTGCCCCTTGCTGCCCAGCCCACTCCTCTGGGACGCCCGTTCCTGGGGCAGAGCACTTCTGGGGAGCAGTCAGTGCCAACAGCAGCCCTGGCAAGGGCCTGAGGCCCAACGGTGATGGCAACCCTTCCCTGTCCTGCTGGGGGGTGAGGATGGGGCTGTGCTTGTGGCTGGGTGAGGGCACTGGGGGGTGCGTGCTGTGCCCATGGCTGGTGCCGTGCCATGCCTGTGGAGATGCTGTGCTCCTGGGATACCGTGCCCCTTGGGGCACCCACGGAGCTGCTGTCCCTATGGGATTGCCATTCTTTGGAGATTCTGTGCCTGCAAATGCACTGTGGCCATTGGGGTGCTGTAGCCACGGGCATGCTGTGCCTGTGGAGATGCTGTGACCGCGGTGGTGCTGTGCCTGCGGTGTGCTGCTGCTGCGCGAGGTCTGCCAGTCACTGCTGCAGAGTGGGACTGGCAGCTGAAACTGCAGCCTGGACCTCTCTGCAAGTGCAACCCTTGCTACTCCTTCCACTGCCTCCAGCCCGAAAGGACTTTGGCTTCCTCCAGCTACAACTACAGGCGATGGCCCTGTCCCTGCTGCAGCCTTCTCTAGCCCTCTCCCACAATCACCGCATGCCCCTTGGTCTCCTCTGTGGATGCTCCTCAGTGGGACGCTATCTCCCTGAGGTGCTCCAGCCCATCCCGTCCCGTCCCTCCCCAGATACTGCCAGAGCTGGAAAGGGCTGTAGTGGCACAGGGTGGGATAACACTGAGTTAGTGTTAGTTAGTCTGAGTCAGTGCCAGATCTGAGTGACCTGCTGTCCCCAGGAGGATCTGCACCTAGGGATGGCTGGGACATGTCAATAAACCCTCAGCATCCCTGCCTAGGGCTGCTCGCTGCATGTGAAATGGAGGATGTGGGTGTCACAGCTGGTGGCTGTGTCTCCCTGCTCAAGCCCCTCAAGCAGGCAGGCAACGGCAGGGAGCAGCAGAGGCCAGCACTGCCTCTCTGATACTTGCAGCCCCTTCCACTGGAGGGGGAGAAGCCGGGGAATACTGCCCCACTGCAGCCTTCCTGCCCTCTGGCAGGAAGTTCTTGGTCCTTCCTGGCCAGCAAGGACACAGCTCAACCCCTCCAAGTGCAGGCCATAGCCCCTGCTTCCCTCTCCCCCAGAACTCCACCTGTCTTTTACAATCCATTTATTTGTAGAAATTCAACATTAAAACCACACCTAGGGGCAAGCACAGACCTGTGGAGTACAGCTGCAGCCCTTAGTGTCCCCAGATGCCCACACCAGGCAACTGGGGGCAAGAGAGCCCCATCCCTGGCACAGCTCCTGCCTTCCCTCACAGACCTCAGGAAGGTGGCCCAGCTTCTCTAGGGTCCAGCACATAGCCAAGGGGGTCCAGGACCGCTCTCCTGTGGCTGAGAGCACAGCCCCACTGCCCCAACCAGCATGGTGCAGGTGGGAGGAGCAGCCCATCATCTCATTGCTGGAGCTGGGGGTTGGTGCACAGCAGCCACTCGATGGTTTCCAGGAGGTAGGCCATGTTATAATGCCGGGCAATGTTCTGGAAGATGTTGATGTGCTCAATGAAGGCCTGTGGAGAAGGAAGCAGAGAGGAAAGGAGGCTGCCCAACACCCCTGGGGCTTCTTGCTGACTCTGTAGATGCTGCTGGCATGGGGGTGGGCTGGGCAGGAGGGTGCAGGCATACCTGGGAAGACATGGTGAGGGCAAAGTCTCCAGCACAGCTGCAGTACACAGGCATGTGTGTCTCCTTCACACCATGACACTTGGTGCACACCTAGAGGCCAAGGAATTTTCGGTGGGCCAGGAGACGAGGCCAAACCAGGGACAGTGTGAATATGTCCGGCCTCAGCCAGCCAGGGGGACAAGCAGAGCAGGGGAGCCCTGGACTCACCAGGTCCTGTAGCATGAAGGCCATCAGCTTCTTCTGCAGGGCTTCTACCAGCGCTGCTTCGATGGCATCGGAGTCATACTGTGCCTGGCAGTTGGAGCAGACCCAGCTGGGCAGCACTGAGCCATCCTAGGGGCAAAGAGGAGGAAGGTGAGCACCAAGAGCCCCAAGCCCCGGGATGGGGTTTCTGGAGAGGTTGGAGCATCAGCCAAAGTCAAGGGATGCTCAGACAGGTCACAGGCAGCTTGAAGAGGAGGTGAACAGAAAATGGCGTTTAGGTGAGGTTGATCACTGGCAGCAAGTAGAGCTGCAAAGCAAAGGGATTGAGAGACAGGATAATTAATGGGATTCACTGGCCTCCAGCACTTCCATGCTGGGGCCTCTGATGTCCCCAGGAATGAGGCTGCACCTGGGAGAGAGCAGGGTCCTTGCACAGGTCCAGGTCCCTGCAGAAGTTGCAGTTTCTGCAGATGACTTCAGGGAGCACATAGGAACGACAGGGGTCCTGAAACTGGGCTTCTTTCGAGAACTCGCCCACCTCGATGAGGCGCAGCAGGTCCCGGCGCAGTTTGTTCACCTGGTTCGTTATGTTGGCATCCAGGGAGAGGACCTACAAGAACAAAAGCCAGGTGAACCTACCAGCAGAGAAAAAGAGAGCGTCCTCACCAGGACAGCTCACATCCTCATGACCTCATATGGATGCAGAGCAAGACAAGCAGCTCGTAGAGCCCTCCTGGAGAAAAGCCGCATCAAATCTGAGCTACAGGCAAGGGCCAGAATTTGAGTCCTGACTGCAAACCTTCAGAAAAGGGGCTTAGCCCACCCTGCTGACCTTGCAAACATATTTTATGAACTCCAGAGCCGGGTTGTTGAGTGGCAAGTAAGAGCCAGGCAGCGCCGGGAACATGTCTGAGGGCTCAGTGGCATTACGAGAACCAGCCATCTTCTTCTGGATCTTCTGGGTGATGGTGAAGAAGCTCTGGGTGAGCTCATTGGCCACATAATCCTGTGAGAAGGTGATCATGCCTAGAGAGATGGAGCAGTGAACACTTGAACTGTACAGTGGCATACCGGGACAGTGGGGTGGGTGGCTCTCTGCCTGCAGCAGGGCTGCCCCCTGGCTTGGCACTCACCAGGCATGGCCCCTATCTCCCCCAGAGCCTCCTGGGACACCTGGCTGGTGCTCCTCCTCTTGATGGGAGTGCTCCCAGGGGCATTGCACCGCAGCTCCTCCTTCATGCTGTGATACACGGCCACAATGTAGGCTGGGGGGACACAGGCAAGGCTCCAGCTCCAACCAGCTTCCCCCACTGCAGGGTCTCTCTGGCATTGGGGAGGCACAAGGGACCTCATCCCCTCCCTGGGACAGCTCACCTGACACGATCATCAAGAAGTAGCTCTGGCAGGATGCAGCCTGGGGCAGGAACTGTGCGATGTTCCAGCTGTTCTCCAGCAGATCCTCCATGTTTAGCTCCTCTTCCTCCTCCTCTTCTTCCCCCACCACCTCCTCTTCCTCACTATCCTCCTCCTCCAACACTTGTCTCTTGCTGGTGTCCTTCTGGAGGAGCCATGATATTGCAGTAGTTCCTCATGCCCAGCCAACACCTCCCTGGCTCAGCTCAAGCCCCAGCAGCCTGGCTGCACTGCAGGGACTGACTGCTTCCCATTTCTTACCTCCCCATAGTGGACGCGAGAATCCACTTTTCCCTTGATACCTCCATAATTTGCTGGATCCATCCAGAGCAGGAACTCCCAGCAGCGGGAGAAGGAGATGGTCAGAGAGTGGAAGATCTCCTTGGAGTGGATGCTGGAGAGAAGAGACTGCAGTCACCCACAGTGTTGGCATCACCTCTAGTTCAGAGCCTTCTCCATGGGATACTGTTGGGAGGATGTGGTGCTGGCAAGGAGAGATGGGATTCCCTTCTCCCATGCCATCACCAGTGGGGGCCCTCAGGGGAAACTGTGCCTGAGAAGCCTTAGCTCCCTGTACTTGTGTACATGGTGCCTGTACCATGGCTGGGCTGCTCCGAGCCAGCCAGGGGATGAGGTACTGTGCACCTCAATTTTTCCTTAACTTCTCTTCTGGATCGCATCCTATGAATACTCTTGGAACATAACCTATAAAGGGCAGCTAAGGGACAGACCCCTGCTCTAGGCATGACAGCAAGAGAACAAGTCCCTTCAGTACCTTTGCCAAAACAATAAAATGGAATTCAGTGCTAATTGCTGGAATTCAGCAAAAGAAAAAAAAAAAATAAAAAAAATCAGCATCCTCTTTCCTGGCCTCAAGCCCTGCCTCGGCTCCGTCATCCAGGATGTCCAGTCCCAGCTTGGAAAGCACACTCTACCTGTTGATGATGTATTCCATGTAGCTGATAGCATCCTCAATGCGCCGCTTCTTGGTGCACAGAATGATCCGGTTGAAGTTGGCATAAACCACCGAGGAGCCCAGACGCTTGAACTCAGCCACCAGCCTGTAGATAGAGCACAGGAACAGGAGTGAGCAGGCAGGAAGGCAAAGCTTGAGGAGTAAATGTAACCCATGAAAGATGTGCTGATCCAGCAGAGTCAAGCACATTGGTGATGCCAAGCAAGGGAGGTCACCATAACAGTACAGGAGTTCCAACCTACTGCCCACCTCTCTAGAGACTGTGGCAGAGAGGAGTGCCTGTGGGTGCCAACAGCACCCCGGTCACCAACATCATGCCTGCACTACCCCATTCACCAGCCTGGCATGCTTCAGGTCTCACTTACTGCAGGAAAAGCTTCTTCATCATGTTGTGGAGTGTGCGGTGCAGTGCCGGATCATAGAGCAGGGAGGAAGGAGAGCGGAGCCAACGGTAAAAGTGAATGACCTGGTTGTCTGCATAGACATTGTGATACTGTGTGATCTCCTTCACCCAGCTCACCACCATGCTCTTCAGGATCCTGACAGGGAACAGAGACCAGTATCACCCCACTAGCCACAAGCAACCCCTTCTCCCTTTCCAGACAGAGACATGTTTTGGAGGATTTATAGCAGGAACTCTGCCAGAGCAGAGACGCGTGAGCCCTTGACATGACCCACAGGGTAAATATGTGCCTCTAGAGCCTGGTGGAACACGAAGAAAGGAGAAACAGGAAAGGGCAAAGTCTTCACCAACATCTGCTGACTGAGACACCAGGCAGTTCTGAGTCCAAGATCTCCCAAAGTCTTTTGGAGAAGATGCCTGTCTTGCCCTCAAGACCCGAATTTGTATTTAGCCCCATTTTTGGCCCCATAAGCCCCATTGCTGGCACAAGTCTGTAAAAGGCTGAAGTCAGGAAGGAATGAGAGGTGGGACCTTCAATGGGGCCTGCCAGGGTGGAGACCAGACACTCCACCTTCTGCTGCCTCCTAGAGCCATACCTGAAAGTATTGGAGCAGAGGGCAGTTTCATCATAGCTGGCCGGGATATTGGCTGCTTGGTTCCCTGTCACCATGTCTTCTAGGGATGCTTGCTGAATCACATCAAAGCTGATGCTCATGCTGGAGCCTCCTTCCATGTCATTTATGTGGTGGGACTGCAAGACCGTGTTTACAGCCAGGCTCTGGATGTCCAGTTCCAGACACACTAAGACCAGACACAACCTCTCAGCAGGCAGGCAGGGCAAATGACTGGCAAGGACACCCTCAACTGCCCCCTCTGCCAGAAGTGCTTTTCACAGTTCTAAGTGTGATCTATAGGTTGCTCCACCAGATGCTTTCACAGGCATGAATGTCTTGATCTGCACTTGTCTTCCAAGAAGACTTGGTCCTACTAACCCTTTGTGGACCACCATATTTTTTTGAAGCTTGGAAGCTTCAGCAGAGGAATTCAGAAGAACTGACTGCCACTCAAGCTGCATCTGCCTCTGAAGAAGACCTGTCCTAGAGTCACCAGGAATGACCAGCTGTAGATAGTCTTTTGAATGCTGCTGTTGGTGGCCATGAATTGGGAAAGAATCTGCATTTGGATGGCTGCACATATTACAGGTAAGACCTCCCTGTCCTGGGATGTGCCCTTTGCACGTCCCTTGCCCAGATCACTGCTGAAACACCAAAGGTGCTGCTGACTTTTGTCTACGCAGAGACTCTTTGGAGACCGCATCCATCCTCCTACAGGACTTTCAGAGCATGATCCAGGTCTGGCCCCCTCAGCACTACACCCCTACTCCCTCCTTACCTGTGGAGTAGCAGCCAGGATTGTTTATCTCCACAGAGGCTTTCTCATCAAATTCCATCACCAGGCGGTTGTCATCAGCCTCCTTACCCCCCAGGTCTGGGCGGGCTGTAGGTGAGAGCCACAGCAAGTGGTTGTGACGACGGAGATGGCGCGAGAAGAATAGGTCAGAGCCAAAGGTGGAAATGTCATCGGGGAGGTTCCCAATGGGGATGTGGTAGTACCTGGGGCACAGAGAGATGAACGGCCATTGGGGTGAGCACAGTTGCAGAGAAGACAGGGACCCCTACCCGTCCCTTCAAGGGACAAGGCAGCCTCTCATGGTGCCATTAAGAGGCCAGCAGCCCCAGGGGAATGCAGTTGCCCCAGGCACCTGCTCATCTCAAAAGCCTGGGAGAGGCAAGTGTCCAGGTTGAGGTAGTGGCGGATCATGCGGCGGGCAGCATGGCGCTGCCAGTCCAGGACCGAGTAGCTGATGTCATCTACCAGCCCAATGGGGACCAAGGGGAACTCCTCAATGATGGGGATCCTGCTTGACAGCTGCTTCAGGTCCCAGTTAGATTGCACAGCAACCAATGTGGGGCCTCGGCGCTCATCCTGCACAAAGAAGAGGACATGTCCTGATGCACCACTCCAGCAAGCGCCTCTGCTCAGCAGGAAACTGGCAGTACCAGATGCCCCATCCCCACAGCAGGTCGCCACAGTGTGAACAGCACAGCCCAGCATTCCTGAAGCACTCTCCAGCTGAGCACAGGGGTGGGGGGAGACACTGAGTACCCTTGCTGATGGTACTGCCCTACGCAAACCACCCCAAGCAAGACAAAGAGCTTGAGCAATGCCAACTTCTACCCTTTTGGCCATCAGATACACGAGGGGGCTGTTGGAACTGGTGCACCAGTGCCTTCGACACCAGTGCCCTTCCCATGCGCCTGCATGGACAAGGTCCCCCAGGGACCTTCATCTCACCTTGTAGCCCAGAAGTAGCCGCTGGATGGCTCTGTAGACAGCTTTGGGGTCAGTCTCGGCACGCACTTCAAAGGTGTGCTTGTCTGGCGGCAGCAGCTCTTCACCTGCCTTTTCCAGCAGCGTGCTGCGCTCCGCCGAAAAGAGGGTGGTGAGATTCGGCATCTGGTTGCTGCGTACCTGCACCCAAGGGGGACCGGGTCAGAGCAGAGGGGAGAAGGACCCTGGGCTGCGTGGTCCAGCAGGACTCTCCCCTACGTGCATCACAAAATGCCTTCACCAGGCCCTGCCAAAACACAGCAGGGATGTGCAAAGTGTGGAGAAATCTCCTGCTGCCTGACCCTCATTCATATGATCATATATGTTTGGGTTGGAAGGGAGCTTCAAAGGTCATCCAGTCCAACCCCACTGCTATAAGCAGGGACATCTTCAAGTAGACCAGGCTGCTCAAGCCTTGTCCAACCTGATCTTCAGTCTTTCCAGGGATGGGGCAGCCACGGCTTCTCTGAGCAGTCTGGGCCAGTATTTCACCACCCTCATTCGTAATATATTTCTTCCTTATATTTAGTCTAAATCTACCCTCTTTTAGTTTCAGACTGTTACCCTCTGTCCTATTGCTACAGGGTCTACTAAAAAGTATATTCCCATCTTTCTTAAAAGCCTCCCTTAAGTATTGAAAGTCCACTATAAGAGCTCTCTGGAGCTTTCTCTTCTCCAGGCTGAACCCCCCCAACTCTCAGCCCATCCTCCCAGCAGAGGGATCCAGCCCTCTCAGCATCTCCGTAGCCTCCTCTGGCCCTGCTCCAACAGCTCCATGTCCTGCTGCTCAGACCTGGCCTGAGAGCTGGAGGCAGCACTGGGGGGGGTGTCTCCCCAGAGCGGAGCAGAGGGGCAGAATCCCCCCCTTATCCTGCTGACCAGGCTGCTGGGGATGCAGCCCAGGGTGCAGAGGGTTTCTGGGCTCCAGCACACATTGCTGGCTCATAGCCAGCTTTTCACCCACCAGTACCCCCAGCCACCCAATCTCCTAAGTCCCACTTTACCTTGTCCAGCACGAAGACAGCAGCTTTGCGCTGCGAGGGGATGAAGAGGCCCAAGAGCGCCTTACTGCCCTGGGAGCTGTGGTAGAGGTAGATGTGGCGAATACTTCCTAGGGACACAGAGCACAGAGCATCAGTAGTACCCACGGGCGCCAGGTCCCAGCTGCCCCACGACCCCCTCTCCCAGATGCCTCACCTGGCTCCAGGTAAGTGAATTGGGCCAGTGAGCGCATCTCCAGGTGGTCAATGTCAAAAGTCTCAGCCTCTCGCCCTGCCAGGTGCCTGACAAGCTGCCTGTTGACCATACACACACAGCCCAGGTGAATCAGGGCACGGAAGAGGAGTGGCACCTGTAGAGGTGGGGAGAGATAGGGTGGAACAACTTTCTGCTACCAAGTTCCTCTTGAGCATTTCAGACCTAGAACAAACCCATCTTAAAATCCACAAGTAGGACATACCTGAGGTGCTTCCGACATGAGTTTGGTATTATCACCCTTGCCAGTGCTGGAGATACAGAACAGGTGTCTTAATTCACATGTGTTCCTGTCTAGCCCCAGCTCCCACCATCAAGGGCAGCAGCAGGCACTTCAGAAGATGTGTAGAGAGGTGTTGGGGCAATCTTGCAGCTTTACAACTTGTGGTCTGGCCCTCCCTCAAGACACAGGCTTCACTAGAACCACCAGATAACCAGTGCAGTGGGAGATCCACTACTGATTCACCCTGTTTTATTAACCCTGCAGCTGTGAACTCCACCGCTGCAGAAGACGACTCCTGAATTACTTGCTGTGGGACGTAGTCCCAAAACAGTGTGAAGCAATAAACAATCCTTGTCTAATCACGCTTCCCTCATGCCAGTTTTGATTTTATAGATGCCTTGTACACCCATTTTCAGATCTCTTTAGCAAGCCAAAGCATTCCCATGTCCCCAAGTCCCATCACTGCAAGGAAATTGTTCCCTTCCTCAAATCTGCTTTGTCATTCTCCTGTGTTAGTCCCATCATATTTTTTTGAAGATTCAGAATCGCATTGCAAATGTTTAAAGATCAAGACAGATCTTTCCTTGCCCAGGACTGTGTTCAGCTGGGTTCTCTATGTCTTGAGGATGGAAACTACACAGCCCTCCAGGCAACCCACTTGACCATCTTCTGTAATCACAGAAGGGTTTGGGTATGAAGGAACCTTAAAGATCATCGAGTTCCAACCTTGCTGCCCTGGGCAGGGACACCTCCCCCCACACCAGGTTGCTCCAAGCCCCATCCAACCTGGCCTTGAAACCCTCCAGGGATGGGGCAGCCACAGCTTCTCTGGCCAACCTGGGCCAGGCTCTCACCACCCTCACACCAAAGTTCTTCTCCAGATCTCATCTCAATATCCTCTCTTTGAGCCCATTATCCCTCGTCTTATATATACTTGCCCTTGTAAAATGTCCCTTCCCATCTTTCCCTTTAGAGACTGGAAGGCTGCTATAAAGTGTCCCTGGAGCCTTCTCTTCTCCAGGTTGAGCCCCCCTCAACTATTTCAGCCTGTCCTCAAAGCAGAGGGGCTCCAGCCCTCACAGCATCTTCATGGCCTCCTCTGGCTCTGCACCAATAGGTGTTGCTGCTGTTGGTGGCCCCAGAGCTGGAGGCAGCACTTGGGGGGGATCTCCCCAGAGCAGAGGGGCAGAATCCAGCCCCTGGCCCTGCTGGCCACGCTGCTGGGATGCAGCCCAGGGTGTGGGGGCTTCTGGGCTCCAGTACACTTTCACCCACCGAAACCCCAAGCCCTTCTCCTCAGGGCTGCTCTCCATCCATTCTCTGCTCAGCCTGGATTTGTGCCTTGCATTGCTCTGAACCACCTTCAGGACCTTGCACTTGGCCTGATTGAACTCCATGAGGTTTGCACAGGCCCACCTCTCCAGCCTGCCCAGGTCCCTCTGGATGGCATTCCTTCCCTCCAATGTGTCAACTGTGCCACACAGCTTGTTGTCATCAGCAAACTTGCTGAGAGCATGCTTAATCCCACTGTCCATGTTGTCAACAAAGGTGATGGTATAGCACCAGTCTCAATACTGACTCCTGAAGAACACCACTTGTCACTGTTTCCACTTGGACATTGAGCCGTTGGCCACAACCCTATGCAGCCATAGCTTCAAACTTATGGTCTACAGTGCCGATC